>JAAEAF010004136.1:0-118727 GCA_011037195.1 Triatoma infestans
GAAAAAAAATCTTAAATGTTTTGCTAACTAAGTTTATAATGCCGGCAAAATGTATCTGTTGCATGCAGTTACTTGTGGGCGTAGCGACCCCATGGATTCCACACCTGTCAGTACTCCATGCACTTATGTCAGAACAGTACATAATACACTCAAACTACATACATTCTACACTTTACACAACAGGACAACCACAGTACACAAATTAGCGTCTCCGTCCCTAGTTGAACCAAGGGAAAAGGAAGGGATTAGCTCAATGGTAGCGCGCTAGACTAGCAACGCGGAGGCCCCAGGTCCTCGATCCAGCAATTCTACCATCAGATTTTTTTCTTCCTAGTAGCTCTACAGCTCACCGCCCGGTGATAGGCAATGTTGTCTGTAACGAGAAAACACTGATCTGGGACCGACAGTGCACGAAGAAGGCATTATCTACTAAAATAATCTAAGTGAATTTGAAATATTTGTTCATCATTAACTAAATGAAGAAACAGAATTATGTTTCGGTTTCCTTCATTTTCTGGTTGGGCATTTAAGGATATAACTCAATGGTTCGCATCTTCATAAAATGACGTTTCCTTCGTGGTCCTAGTAAAATGCATAAGTAAAATAAAATTTAATGTGAAACACACATACACACATGCCACTTTCTCTTACTATAGTATCACAATTCGTTAATGGTTAGAGACGCACACCGCAAAGGGGTGTATCATGCGTGGTTTATCATGCGTGCTTCAGCGTTCGATTCCAGGTCATTGTCTTGGATTTTATCAGAGATATTTTCCATGATAGACTGCTACTTTTTATGGTCCTCGACCGGTTTTGTGCGTTCGCCCATCATCAGGATGTTTTTGTCAAAACAGTGTGATAACATAGATTTGCACAGAACAAACTTAGTTGATCAACTCTCTTCAAGTATATCAATACACGTGCATCAACTAAATTTATTCTGTGCAAGCCTATATTATCACCTGTTTTGACAAAAACAACCTGATGATGGGCGAACGCCCGAAACCAATCGATGACCACAAAAAGAAGCAGGCTATTGCGGAAAATATTTCTGATGCTTTCCAGCTTTTCGGTACGAACCACAATATCTTGTCACAATGTCTTATTTAATGTGTTAATATTAAGTAGTATATAGTAGTCAAAAGTGTCAGCTATCCGCCTCCGTGATATCTGATCGATAATTGGTATCAAATCCGCCTGAAAAAAATAGGCATTACTTTACTTTCTTTTTGCTATGATAGAATCACATACTGTATAGAAGTGGCCACACTTTATAAAGACAAGCTTAACATTGCAATTTAGATTAATAAACGTAGAATAACAATTTGAACTGCCTACCATTTTTTTGCTTTTTGGGAACTGTGGTAAGTGGCATTAAAACAAAAAAATAAATAAGTATTCATAAGTAGAATTTTTGGATTTGTATACTAAATAAAGCCGGCTGGGTTCTGACTAGATTTGTCCCAATTAGAGAAATTTGGTAAGAAGTGTTAAGAGCCACTGTGTAACTATAATTTGCAACGTCTCTTCTTCTTCTACGGCGCTACAGTCCTGAAAGAACCTGGGCCTCTTCAACTAGCTTCCTCCATTCCTCTCGATCATGGGCTCTCAAACGCTATCTACGGACGCTAATGCTCCTCAGGTCCGCTTCCACATCATCGAGCCACCTTACACGAGGACTGTCTCGATGAAGTCGACTCCTGGGAGTGGTATAAAGCATCCTTCTGGGAAGCGTTCGGGCTTCATCCGCTCCACATAATCCAACCACCTAAGGCGTCCTTGCTTAATGAATGCTACATGGTCAGGTTCCTGGTATAGATTTTTTTAATACTACATTCGACCTCCACCGATCTCGCACCTTCACTGGCCCATAAATCTTTCTCGGGGATCTTCCTCTACCAGACGTTCAGAACCTGCAAGGTCTTTCCTGGTCAATACCCACTTGTACAAGTCTCTACTAGTCTTATCACAGTCTTATATACCAGTAGCTTTTGCACGTGTGGTTAACTTTTTAAAGCGAAACATATTGCCTGCATCGATTCTCGCCTTAATGTCCAGAGCTTACATTATTCTGCTTGGTAACCTTCGCTCCTAAATATTTGAAGCCTTTTACCCTCGCAAATTTCGAGTTCATCACTCGATGAAATTTTCTTCTATTTCCGGATTTTGTTGCGGTTTCCATGTATATTGTCTTATGCGTATTTATTTGCAATATTTGTTATGAGATATTACAACAAATTTACTATCAGCGATTTCTTCCACCATCTATAAAATTGGCACAGCATGCAACTAAGTGGACAAGTTAGTCTTCAGCACTATTTTTTCCGGTGAAAAACACTAAAA
Source organism: Triatoma infestans (assembly GCA_011037195.1). Classification (NCBI taxonomy): domain Eukaryota; kingdom Metazoa; phylum Arthropoda; class Insecta; order Hemiptera; family Reduviidae; genus Triatoma; species Triatoma infestans. The sequence goes on from JAAEAF010004136.1 coordinate 2,347, forward strand.
ATCGAAAGTGAGGCACGTATGTAATACTTCCTTTTTTTGTTTTATAGAGAAAGTAATATAAAAATAGTAATAACACACATTTAAAAGAAAGCTAATGACCAATTTGACGCGTACATATAAGAGGAAGTGATGTAGAACCATTGTTTTTTTTGTATGAACTACGAGAGAGTGATAATAAAGTGAAAAAGTAAAAAAAAAAAGAAATAAAAACAGAAAGATAGTGTACAAAACTGAATGTACATGGTCAATTGTGTGGGTGGTAGATCAAACAAACGATTTTGTCAAATGGAGCGTGCCTTAGAAGAAGGAACACTCTACTCGTTATATCTTCTATATTATAGCTTTGTATCTGTGTGTGTGTGTGTGTGTGTGTGTGTGTTTGTGGTAAGTAGTGGGAAGGAAGATTTTTTTTTTGTTTTTTTTTTTTGTTTTTTTTAAAGGTGGAGGCGGTTATAAACTGGAGGCAGGATGAAGAGAGAGCGAGAGAAGAGTTGTGGTGAAGAGAAATTCAATGAGGCCTGCTGAAGACTCGACCTTGCCCATTGTATCCGGCTGTGGAGAATCATCTTAGCCACGGACTGACTATACAGTCTTGTTTTTCTTATCTTCTTTAGTTTTGTATATGTATATATATTTTTTGTTTTTAGTTTTTTATTTTATTTTATTTTTTTTTTAAAGTATTATTTTCCAGGGCTCTGTAACACCTAGTATTCCTGTTTGTTTTACGTCTACTTACCAAAGGAACGTGAGTAACCCAGCAGCCTTGTAGGTGCCACAAAATCACTGCTCACTTGATAATGATAAAAAATGACTTTACTTTTTTTTTATTCTCCCACTTTTTGTTCCAATTCCTTTTTTTATTATTATTATTATGATTATGTCCCACAAAGAACGTCCGACCGAACGATTGTCCCTTTAAAGCGATAAAGGCCATTGGGTTCAAGCGATCACAACGGTAACTACAATTTCTAGTCATCACTCTATGACCCGCCGGTCAATTTTTTTTTTTTATATTTTTTTTTTTATCCATTATTTTTATTTTATTTTTAACTTTTATCATGCAATAATGTTATGAATGAAGAAAATAAATATGATGATGAAGAAGAAGAAAAATTGTGCTTTCCCATTTTCATACGTTGTTTTTTTATAAACTTCCGGTATAAAAATTACATTCGGTAATGTTTCATTAAAAGAAAATTAATTGTAACACAGCATTAAAAAAAAAAAAAAAAAAAAAAAAAAGGATCGGTTTAGATCTGATATTTTATCCATTGTAACATGAATATTTCTTTTATTCCTAACCGGTTTTGGAATTTTCATCCATCGTTAGAGTAATTTTTTTTTAAGTTCGTGTAGAAAGTTCACTAATCTGTTCCTAATTTCCTAATCCGTTTGGAATTTGGCTTGTTGCATGTAAAAGTAAAAATTTTAAAAATTGAGTTCTGAAATGGTTGGAGAAACTCTTGCAGATGGAAAATTATAGATTCACAAAAATTTGTTATTCCAAATTAAGAGATTTATATTCTGCAAACAAAATTGGATAATTCTTTAAGAAGTGCTAAATTTAATTGGTATACTCAATTGGCTGAAGTGTTAAAAATAATTAATATGGATGCAATTTTAAATATAGAAACACCTAAAGAGCTTAGAAAAAGCATTCCCTTTAGTGTTATCTAATTACCAGGCCTACTTAAGAAATCTAGATTTTGATAAATTATTTACATTTAGATATAACCTCTTCTACTTAGATTTTTTTTTTTGAAGCTGATTGTGACATACAAAATTATGTAACCTCAGATTTGGACTTTTATTTGAAACGTTTTATTGCCCAATTTAGGCTATCTGGAAAATATATTTCAAAATTTACAAATAATAATAATTCATATCTGTTGTATCACAGTGAGGAATGCCAGTATTGTAGAAATGGTGAACTGGCTGATTGCTTTCATTTTTTTGTTAAATGTACACTTTTTAATTTTCATAGAGCATATTTTTTGCCAGAATTAGAAAATATTGAAGACAGTGTTTCATTTATAAAATCAGTAACATGGTTGCTAAAGAATAAGCCTAAGAACTTATACTTATTTACAATAAATTCTTTAAGGTTTAAGAAAACTTATTTACAATAATTCATTTTTAATTAAGATTCGCTATTTTTCAGGTATTATTTTTTTTTTTCTGTATATGTAGTATTTACACTATTTTTTGTTATTGAAAAGTAATATTTTTTTTTTGTGTGTCTCTCTTTCTTTTGTAATTAATTGCTTTGATGGCTTTAATCAAGTTTGTTAAATTATCTTTAATTTTTTTTTGTAAATATGGAACAACTCCACTGTCATGTGCTTATTGTATAAAACAGTGAAATAAATAAACTAAATAAACTAACTAGAAAGTTCACTTCAACGCAATGTTTCTGTTACATTCGACTCTTGTTCCATTTGTTTGAACTCTCTGCATGTACTTGATAAATTTACTCTGAAGGTGGATGAAAATCCCAAAACCGGTCAGGAATATAAGAAATATGCATGTTATGACGGGTAAAATACCGGATGTTATCCAGCATTGCGGACCCATCCACATATTCAACGATCGGTTTAGATATTTTTTACAATTTATTTTTCTCTGCTGTTAAAGAAGACTGTATTGGCTCTTAGTCAGATTTTCGAAAATGTCAATTTAATTGAAAATGGAAGTTATGAGGTTCCCTCCTGAATTTGCAAAAACTAAATAGAGAATTTCAGAGCGTTCGTCGCTTAAGTACAAGGAATACACTGTTTTGGCTAATTCTTTTTTTTTTTTTTTTTGGCATCATTTCTTTCATTTTTTATTTTATTTTAGCGAAAAAAGTTTTCCAGCCGTTTCGTTTCAGCCTAATGTGAGTTTTCCACCTTAGGCATTTGTCAATGTGGAGCCAATTATAGTACGTTGGAGCACGCGAATTTTTTTTTTCATATTTTTGTTTCTTTTACCTTGATTCTCTAGATTATTTCAAGGATTTAAGGTGGGTTTGAATGTTTTTTTTTTTTTTTTTTTTTTGTTAAAGTTACGCAGATATTTATCTATGTAGAAGATTACATATGTCGACAGAATGGATGGGAAGGTTTGAGAACTGTGTTCCACCTAATATTGAGAATTTATGCTTCTTTTGGATGAATGAAACAGGATTTAATAGGGGGGTAAATCTGTCGGAAATGCGGCAGGATTTAAGGATAAGGTAATGTGAATGTGAATAAGGTGAATTAATAGAAACTCTTCTTGAACTTCCAGCGCTTCTTCTTGAACTTTCACATCATCTTATCCTTAAATCCTGCTGCATTTCCGGCAGATTTACTCCCCTATTAAATCCTGTTTCATTCATCGAAAAGAAACAGGATTGGCTAACGAAAGCATCAGTTCTCATCCATCCTGGGCTACATGTATAATCTTCTACATAGATAAAGATCCACGTAACTTTAACACAAAAGAAAAACATTCAAACCCACCGTTAATCCTTGTAATAATCTGGAGAATCAAGTTAAAAGAAACAAAAATATGAAAAAAAAATTTCGCATGCTTCAACATACTACAATAATTGTATTATAATGTTGTCCACTATATCTTTAGCTCCACATTGATAAATGCCTAACATAGAAAACTCACATTAGACTGAAACGAAACGGCTGAAAAAAAAAATTGTTCACTAAAACTGAACAATTATATCAATAGATTTTCGATTTTATTAAAAACTTTAGTTAAATTCATCGTATGCAACCACTTTAGACGGCTAAGAAAGCCTTCTTACAACAGATTTAAACCGTCCAGAACTTAGCCAAATGCAGCATTCCAATCATCAAATGCTGTTTGTATTTTTTATTAAATAATCGTTTTGAGATTCCCTCGGAAATGTTACGAAGTTTAAAGAATATTATCGCAATTTTATCGCAAGAATATTGTCACACATTTTGGTTGACAAGATTTTTGACGAAACATTCGGATTCTGTAGAGGATTCATAAACGGAAAAGTCATGTTTGGGCTCCAAAGTTTTTCTATATAAAGCCCAAGCCAAAGTTTTCTATATGAAAGTTCTCTCTCTCATCACACCCACACACTCAACTTGGATATTTGTGGAATGGGAAGTGGGTTATGTTGCCAAATCCACTGCGAATCTAGAAAAAAAAATGAAAGATCTAATATCGCATTCTTAAATGCCAGTGTGTTTGTAATCATAGCATGTAGTCGTCTGTACAGTATACAATGCGTGAGTACAGTCTACAATGTGGTGAGTTAAAGTTAGTGTCTTTGGGTACGCTAAACCCTAGTAATTAGCCACACTCACCTCACGGCTTGCCCAAAAACAGAAATAATTTTTTAAACTGCACGCATTTTTTTTTGTTCTGTTTTCCCAAACAAATTTATTTTTTATTCCAATCAAATACACAAAAATATATTGTTTTTTTTTTTTCAAATTTAGTTCAGAGACAATTAAATGCGTCAATCATGAGGAATACAATCCATTTTCCTGTTTAGATTTGTGTTTTACTAGAAAACTCAAATATTATATGATTATAATGATAAAAACGAACCTACCAACAACCCAAAAGCTGGTAGGGAAGTGAAGGAAGAGAACACACCAAATAACCATACCATAATATTTGAAATTTTATGCCAAAAAAAATTCTCCGCTTCCAGTTAATCAATTTTCTTTCAAATTTGGAATTCCTACCAATGCTTCCCGGGTAACTATTTCAAATAAAAATTGAGGTAGGTATATAATATGTATATACCTAGATAGTATACGAAGTTTGAAGAAAATCGTGAAGAGTTGTTTTCTCAGAGAAAATCGTGAATTACTGAATTAAGAAATAAAGAAAAAAATACATTCAATAAAGCTGATAATTCTGGATGTTTGATTTTGCCCTGTCGTAAATCTTGGTGTCTGTAATAGGGTTCGAAGAGAGGAATCCAAAGCAGAGAGGATTACTCTTTAGTTTAGGCCAGACTAGAGTGGTGGAAACTGTTTAAATACAGCTATATCAGCCATAAGGAGGGAATCTACCAACAGTCTTGCAGCAGAATTCATATGGCAGTCACAACGCGTCATCAAACTTTCTCTCATTGACATTTTTATATATTTTAGTGTAAAGTCCAGGCAGTTTGTGCTACTTTTCAATTACTTTACAGTGTTCAGCTCCATTTCTAGTTTATTTATCTATCTAACGCAACTTCTCTCCTTCTCAAACCTATTATATTCCTAAACTAGAGAGTGGTCCTGTCTCTCACTCTCTCTCTCTCTCTCTCTGCTTTGGATCCTTCTCTTCGGATCTTATTATAGTGTCTGACGGCGGTTTACCAGTACGGAATACCAAGTTCCTGAGCTTCCTGTGATTTTTCGTTTTTGAGATTTAACACAAACACACACACGCACACACCCAGACCATTCGCTGAAAACATTTATTTTCGTACTCCAATTTCGAAACTTTGACATGATCGCGCAATACGTCCTGTTTTGCTAGTAAGAGAAAGTAAGAGAAAGTAAAAATTTGAAGAACGAATTTAAATTAATTTTTTTCAAATATTTGTGGAAATAATTATTATTATTATTACTATTATTATCATAGCAGTATCATCAAAAAGTAAAAATATATTTTTTTAGGTTAACGATGAATGGAAGAGTTGAACAGTAAGATAAGAAATGTAAAGTATTATTATCGTAATAGTAATAAGAGTGTAATAATCTAGGTTAACAGTCAGAACATACAGCTTCATTAAACTGGTTGTTATTACCTTTACTGATGTAACTATTATTATTTCAAGATTTATTAATTCTAGTTCTAGTTATGATAATATTTTATTTATAGTCTATATCTCGACTAGCGGGAATGTTCATTCTGAAATTCTTCATTTTCCTTTTCCACATTGAATTAATCTTACTTTTCAATGAAATTTTGCCAAATGAAAACACGTTTTTTATATTGATGTTTTCCATTCTAATTACGCAATTATATTTTATTTTCTCCTATACTAAAACTAAAAATGAGTGTTTTTAAAATCTTTTTATTTGCTGGTACCCCAAAAATTTGCAAAATACATTGGTCGTACCCCTCGAAATATGTTCCAAAATGAAGAATATGTACGAACTTTCTATTACTTGCTGTCAAATTTTCAAAATCTATTTCTTACAGAAAATATATGTTTTCTATTATCTGTGTATGAATGTGTGAGTGTGGTCCCTGCAGAGAGTGCAAGTTATCGATATTGGCGTCCCTTAAATACATAAACTACACTTTCATTTTCCGTCCAACGTTCATATATAACACATAGGACCTGGAAAAGTTAGCTAGCTGTACAATATGAAATATAAATGGGTTTAACGAACCTGCCGGCAAAGCCGTCCTTTCCTACATGAGAATTCTGTTAAAATCCATTTTCAGAAAATCTGTCAGTTTATTTTTTTTAAGTATTTGAAATATTTTCCGGAAAACTGTATGTTAGAGAGTATCTGGGAAATATATGACATTAGATAGGTTAACGACGAATGGAAGAGTGTGTATATATATATACAGGGTGTCCCAAGGTATATGGATAACGACTTCTTTTCGGAAACTAAGATAGCTAGAAAAAAACTAAAAAATACGTAGTTTTTTGTTAGAAAACCAAATTTAATTTGCAAATTTGTTTTGGTGCTTCGAGAAGCGGGATACAGGCACCAACTTCATTTTTTCAAATGGGGAGTTGTGATTTTTATTTAAGAAATAGATTCCTCTATTTTTTGTAAGAAAAATTTACTTGAACGGTTTTGAGCGATATTTTACAAGTTATGAATGAAAACATGATTCCTATAAGAAATTTCAAAATGATATTATAACGGTTTTTTGATTGAAGAAGAAGAAAAGTACTATTTTATCATAAATTTTACTCCTCATCAATTTCAGATCTTGCTCGAACTGGCCCCCCAGCATTAGAGATGTATTTCTTTGGTCGTAAGGTACAATTGGCAGGAAAAAGCATGTGTATCCATCTCTAACGGTGGAGGCCAGTTCGAGCAAGATTTGTAATTAATGAGGAGTAAAATTTATAATAAAATAGTACTTTTCTTCATATTCAATCAAAAAACCGTTATAATATCATTTTTAAATTTCTTATAAGAATGATGTTTTCATTCATAATTAGCAAAATATCTCTCAAAACCGTTCAAGTAAATTTTTCTTACAAAAAATAGAGGAATCTGTTTCTTAAATAAAAATCACAACTCCCCATTTGAAAAAATGAAGTTGGTGCCTGTATCTCGCTTGTCGAAGCACCAAAACAAATTTGCAAATTAAATTTGGTTTTCTAACAAAAAAACTACGGGGACACGTATTTTTTAGTTTTTTTCTAGCTATCTTAGTTTCCGAGAAGAAGTCGTTATCCATATACCTTGGGACACCCCAAGGTATGTGTTTATTTATTTATACAACTATATACATACTTACAATCTACAAATATAGAAGAAAATTGTCACTATCCCCTTCCACGGATACTTTTTGGCATCTATGGCTGCCATAAAATGAAATACGTACGTTTCATGTTTTTGAAATTGATTTTCTGCAGATAGTATAAACTTTAAATTTCCCGTTATAACTTAATTTACTTCTAGACTAACGCCTGAAAAGATAGAACATTTCCACAATATTTTATTAATTAATGCTAAAATTTAATGAATGCCCCGTCTATTATTACTTCAAGAGAAGAGCAGAAATTAGTCTATAATAGATAATTATTAATCTCCTTGAAAAAAAAGAGCCTTGTAATCGCCTGTCATGACATCCTGGACAGGAGCAGACCTAGTCTAAGCCCTGCAGGGAACATATGTACGAATAGGCTGTAAATCTCCTAAATATTGGTAACTTCGCCGTATAGCTGGTCCAAAAATTTTAATTGTGGCTTTTACATTTAATTGAGCGGGCAATCTGAAGGCAATATTTTTTGTCAGATTTCCTCAAGATATACTAATACTAAATATGATTAGGAAAAAAAAAAGTCCATATAAAAGTGAAAAATCTTTAATAAGAAGTAAAAAAAAATGGTATCAGACTTCACTAATATATTTCTTTAGTTCTTCTTGGAGCTTTAGAGATATTTTCCGTCATGAATAAATTTCTTAGAGCTTTTGATTTTTTTTTACCGTTGTAATTAAGGAAGTATACATGAATGTTCGCAAATACTCCTTATATTATATGTTTTTGGGGAAAGGATTAACTCAGTGGAAGTGCATGGACTTGGGGCAGGGAGATCCCTGGTTTGAGTTCAGCATGCTACCTTTAGATTTTCTCACCCTAGGAGCCTTTACAGTTCACTGTCCGGTGATGGGCAATGTCTGCAACAAGCGACCGTCTACTCGGAAACCGCATGTGACTGAGGAGGTTCCGGGCTACGATGGCAGCAGATGTTGAGCGCGCCTTAATTAAAAAACAAAACAAACAAACGAAACCAGTAACAGAAATAAAACTCTATTAAATTTGTGACTTGGACAAATTTTTCCTCATCCACAAACTGACCCACTCTATTCATTCAAAATCATCCATAGACACGTTTTGAGATTTACTGAGCAAAAATAAAAATTTGTGAAACCATGCTTTTAAATTTTGACGTTGTCGAATTTTCTTTCGCCATCACAGTCCGGGGTTCATCAAGTCATCATGTTTTAGAGACTAAAAATCATTTCATTATTATATGTGCATATAAGTAAATACCTCCTTTAGATATATAGTATTTGACAGAAAGATTTGAAATCCAATGTCAGATATTGTTAAGCATTACGGACCAAATTATTTATTCGAAGATAAAGAAAAACCGTTTTCGTGTATGATCTGCATTTGAAAGTGTCAATGGTAAAATAAATTAAAAATAACAAATAAAACGTAAGAAGCTCAATATTGTACAGGAATCACTATGGGAATCTGACAGAAGAAGTTCTGAACAAAATCTGTCTATATGAAGAATATCTTTACAGAATCGATCTTTATTATTTCAGTTATCACTTATCTCAAAATAGACTCGAAAGATTTTCTTCAAGACTATAAACTACAAAGTGTTTTATTTGAAACATTTTTCATAGAAGACAAATTTTTGTCGGTAAGAGGAAAGCTGCGACATTGAATCTGCTGCTAAACCACCATTGCAGTTATGGTTTATAAACTTATATAATACAAAGGGTAATGTATTGAATATTGCCAGGTTTTTGAAATCGATTTTCCTCAAGAAATACCTTTTTTGAGATTCCTTCAACATATTTATAGCTGAAAATTCAACTTGATATTTTCATTCAATGCTAGCAGAGTATTTTAAAATAATGTTTTAGTCAAAAATCGATAAACCGCAAGTAATTATTTACCTATTTATATATAAACTGATTTATACCCAGTTACAATGTTAGCAAATATAAAATTGAATAACTGTAATACTAAAAACAGTTGACACATTAATGTAATGATTGAATAATTACAATGACAGAATAATATTGTTACGTATGGGAGGGAATAGCTAAGTGGTTAGCGTACTAGTCTCCCACGCGGAGGACCCGGGTTCGAGTTCGACTGTGGCTGCCCTTAGATTTTTTTTCTTCCTAGGAGCCTCTACAGCTCACTGGCTCCGGTCATGGACAGTGTTGTCCGTTACGAGAGAACACTGTCCGAAGGCCGGCAGTGCACTGAGAAGGTTCCGGGTGCCAATGACCATCGATGTTGACGCGCCTTAAATTAAAAAAAAATATATATATATTGTTACGTGCTAGGTAGCTGTGGGGCTTACTAACACGCCTACACACTAATATACCTAATTAGTCTAACCAATCACTCCAGTTGACGGCTACAACTCTTTTACTTCAAACCACTAAGTTATCTAAACAAATTTAACTTAGATTTCCACTAGTCAAATAATACCACAAAACAATACACTCTCACACATATCAAAAATACAGTTAACATCCCAAAATCGTATTTTTTTCACTCACCGTCTTTTTTTTAAATTATTTTTATTCTTTAAACTAGCCTTGTGAATAAACACACCTGATTCCCAAATATACCTATTTTGCTAGGGAGGAACAGCATCCCCTTCTTCATTTTGGCCGTATGTCCGGTAGCCCTGCCCAGCTGCTACCCTTGCAATTTTCGGTTTTTTTGCTTCTTCTTCTTCTTCCTGTTCGCACCAAGTATGGTGGCAGTAATTTCCTTTTCTTGCTCTTCCACCTACCAACCTTTTACCTAGTTAGGATCCCGTTTCTATTTAACTTATTGAGCTTTTCTTCCGCATCATTATTATTCACTAGTTTTGTCATTTCTTCTTCTTCTTCAGATACTTTATCTTCTTTCTCTTGGACTTGGTCTTTTTCCAATTACTTCCAATTTATATTTTAAAGATTCTTGAATTTTTCTTAAAGAATCACCTTGCTTCGGAATCTTGTATTTTCTCGACATTGTGCCCAGAGGTTAATAATTTTCCTGTCCACCAGGACTCTTCTCTTATACTATGTATTAATACTAATGCTTTTATTTGATTATCAAATTCTCCGCGATATTTTTTAAAGTAATTTCGCAAATTCTTCACATGCGTTACTTCCGTTATATAGCAATATTATTCAATGTAAAACAATATCTTCTCGTACTGGATCTGCCGAATCTACTATTTCTGACAACAGTTGTTACGTGCAAGCTGTAAGCCTACTAACACGTCTAGACTTATATACGTACCTAATTAGTCTAGCCAATACAAATCACTCCAGTTGACGCTACAACTCCTTTATTTCAAACCACTAAATTATCTAAACAATTTAACTTAAATTTACTAAGAGCATACCGAAACAATACTCTCACACATCAAAAATACAGTTAATATTTACAATAGTATTTTTTCACTCAACGTCTTTCTTTTTTTTAAACTAACCATGTTAATTATTACACTAATCATCAAGTAGAAAACACATGATTCCCAAATCAATACCTATTTTTCCCAGCTTGCCACAATATAATGACTAAAATATATGTTAATATAATGATTAGGGGAGGGATTAGCAAAGTGGTTAGCGTACTGGAAGTTCCGGGTTCAAGTCCAGTGCTACCCTTAGAGTTTTTCTTCCTAAGAGCCTTTATAGCTCACTGTTCAGTGATGGACAGTGTTGTCTGTAGCGAAAGAACACTGTCCGGAAGCCGGCAGTGCACTGAGAAAGCTTCGGCGCTAAAGACCATAGATGTTGACGCAACTTAAATTAAAAAAGACAAAAAAATATAAAGACTAAAACATTTTCTTAAGTTAAGCTATGAGTATAAAATTTTAAAATATAAAAAGTAGTTTAATTAATGAAAAACATAAATGAAAGTAAAAATATAATTATTGTTAAGCTTTTAAGATATTATTCCCTAATTTTCTTAAAAATTGGCGGCGCTAACGATTTTCTCTAGACATAATTATATCAAGTTCTTATTCACATTTATCTAAAACTTTGGGGTGGGGTGGGGTGGGATTCATTTTAGAATAATCTAGGACATAACACTTAACCATAAACTGCTTTTCACTGTAATTATTTGATTTCACTAACAATTAACAGTAAAGAGTGAGCAGGCAACTAAATTCAGAATTTTGAGAATTGAATGGTTTTTATGTTCTCTTACTCTTAGTAAGAGGAAGTGTTGTAATCGTGCGAAATTTTCGATATCGAGTTTTCTCACCGGAAATATCCGTTTTGAGGTCTCCTGAGCCCCCTCCCCCAAAAAGTGGTTTTTAAAAAATGGTTTGTACGTGTGTCTGTGACACATTTCTTCTGGTAAAGTCATTTAAGGGGGCTTTAGGGGGAGGGTAGGGATTATGTTTTTCTCTGAAGTGCTATCAGAGTTGATTATACAATTCTACAATCCAAACTGAATTTCATTAAATTTGGTATACACTAACTATAAAATGTATCAATTATAATTTTGTAAACTGGAGTAAGAGATAGTTGTGTGAGTGTATCACACCAGATTTTTTTTTAAAATATGGGGATGGATTAGTGTCGGGCAAGTCTTTTCCATGAAAAGTTTCAGAAAATATCAAAGGAATTATTTAATTTACATTTTCAATAGATGTATAACATTTTCTTTATCTATATTTCCTTAATGAATTCAGATATAGGAGAGGGCAAATTTTAATGAAGTATATGGCGTTTATTAAAAATTTCTTTAGACTGTATGTCTCACAGCTATGTTGTTATCTATTCTTCTTAGTTTCTTGAAGAATACTTTAGAATTTTGTGAGAGTAAACTTTTATAATAATTGTCAAAGTGTATGTAGAAAAGGGGGGGTATTAAACTTGTTTGGTTGGTTTTTAATAATGTAATATATTGTTTATTTTCTAATAAATATTTGTTAGATTATAGTGTACTGTATAAAGTAAAAGATTGGTTAGAACTTGTTTACTATATATACTTGTTGTATAGCCAATAGAAATACAAGAAAGGATGCACCTGTACAGAGTGGCGGTAAATATACTTGCTTTTGGGGCGGGGAAATCTTGACCACTCCCTCTCACATTGTACAACAACAACACGTCCATACGAACAATGTGTGTACGTACATACATACTTACAGTGGTACCGTATATGATGTGCATGTGTCTATGTACATATATATATATACAATGAAACAAAGATCTGTACCCTTTATATATTGGCCAGTTTTATATAACTATGGACACACTAGACACTATGTCTACGTTAGTAACAGAAATTCTATGTGTGAAAGAATGTAAGAGAGAGAGAGAGAGAGAGAGAGAGAATATAGATGTATATATAAAGTATTATACGTATAACCAGTGAAAGATTGCTTCCTTCCCCATCCTGAGAATATATCTTTTCAAAGACAAGATCATGTCGGCACGTCTTTTTTCTCATGCCACCAGCTAATGATATTTTATTTCTGGACATCTTTTCAAGGACATTATTCTCCAACAAATAACACGAACATATTGTTATATTTCTTCAACAACTAGTTTAATTAAACATGCTTCATTTGAAAATTTTTGCAATTTTTAATCATAGTTGTGAATTAAGGTGGAATGCCCCACACAAATAATGAGATAAATTTATATATATACCTATTTATAGTGAATGAAATCTTTACAAAATTAAACGATAGAAAAATTTATTGCCAATAGTGCGGGAGCTGGTACATGTATGCGCCAAACGCACATATGAAAATCCCCTGGAAAAATGTCTTAGTTAAAATGTATAAGGACATTCTTAACTATGAACTGCTGAGTACACACTTTCTGTCAGTTGAAATCTTTCTTACAGTGAAAAACGTTTAACACGAAATTGTGGGAACCGAAATATTTTTTCATGTTAAACGATAAAATAGCGGTTTGTTTTTGTCCCGATTTCTCTGCCATTGTACACGTTCAAAAAATAAGTTTATGTATTAAAATTACAAACACAAAATTCACCAAATTCGAAAACTAAGTGAAATGTTTTGACAATAGCGGTGCTTTTACTTACTCAAAGACAAGCGGAAACCTAGCAACATGGCAGCAGCCATTGTTTATTTTGTGCCGTCTAACAAAGGGAAAAAAAATTAGCCAAAAAATCTGCGTGACGATGTGACTGCAGAAAAAGCAGGTATATTTTCTTCGTCCGAGAAGTGAAATTTGTTCATGTTAAGCGATATTTTTGTTTCGTGTTAAAAGTAAAAAAAAAATCTGGTGTGAAACACTCACACAACTTTCTCTTACTCCAGTTCTCAAAATTATAATTGACAAATTTTATAGTTTGTGTACCAAATTTTATGAAATTCGTCGAAAACTGAAAAAACTGTTCTGTTCAGTAAAAGCGCACTTCCGGTTTACTAATTTTCTTGAAACTCGGAATTTCAGCCATCTATTTATTTCTAACTAATTATGTTTGGATGATAGAATTGTATAATCAACTATGATAACACTTTAGAGAAAAACATAACCCCACCCCTCCCCTAAAAAGTGTCCTTAAAAAAATTTTCCCAGAGAAATGTTTTAAATAAAAGTTGTAGATCTTTGCATGTTTAGTTTATATACGAAGTTTCAAAAAAATCGTCGGTGCCATTTTTGAGAAAATTGCGAAAAAGTGAAGAAATCATTTAGTAAAGTGGCATAGGAAACGCACTTACGGTTATCCGATTTTTTCAAACTCGGAATTTCAACAACATATTTAATTCTAATTAACATTATTTAGATGACAGAATTGTCTAATAAACTGAAATAGCACTTTAGATGAAAACCTAACCCACCCCTCCCCAAAAGTGCCCTTTAATGCATTTTCCCGGAGAAATGTTTCAAATAAAAGTTGTAGTCTTTGTATGTGTAGTTGATTACCAAGTTTAAAGAAAATCGTCGGAGCCATTTTTGAGAAAATCGCAAAAAAGTAAAAAATCCAACTAGTAAAGTGGTACTTCCGGTTGAAAGATAACGCAGTGCCAGATCCCATGGTGATACCTAAACGTTTCAACTTTCTAAGGTTTTTCTTTTTGAGCTATGCTGTTCACATACATACAATACACACACACACACACACACACCACACACACACACACAGACCATTTGCTAAAAACCACTTTTTTTGGACTCAGGGGACCTCAAAACGGATATTTTCCGGTGAAAACTCGATATCGAAAATTTGACACGATTACAATACTTCCTCTCTTACTAGGGAGTAAGAGAAAGTAAAATGTATGAAATTACATAGTATTTTGTCTGGACTGCAGTATGATTCCGTATTAACCTATTTTTCATGTTAAGCGTTTTCGTGTTCACTATATTTTAGAAAAATGCCAGTTTAAGTTTCTGAAATCTGTTCTTTGTTTATCTCGAGTTACACCAGATTATGCCGTTCGAATGGAGGCTGGGTTTGTTCACTGCCAACTAGAAAATTTTTACCAGAATGATGGATTGGTTAATTACCATTTTGAATATGGATAATGGATTGTTTACCTATGGTGATATATTTCAGACTGGTTGAGCTTGCTAATGTTATTTTACATTTTAACTGGTGTTCTCACATGAAATCTTATTTCCAATGTCTTGGTGCAGATCATTTGTGGCATAACCATGATGTCTCTCAATTAATATATCATAGAAATGAGCCCATAGAAACATTTGAAATGAGATTGGTTAGTAGAAACATTGATTCAGTATTGAATTCTTTCTTCAATAGACACACATTATCGTGTGTGTAGCATTCTGAAGTTTGGTGAAGAATATCTTCATTATTCATGTCACATCAATAAACTCAGAGTTATTTCCCAACTAAGGGTATTTAATAAACAATTTTCTTTTTTTTTTTTTTGTACCGTAAACGTTACTATTTTTGGCCCAACAAACAATGCTCCTTATGTCCGCTAAAGAAATCTGATAGAGAAAAGCTAGGAGAGATGACGCACATTTCAAAGTTATGCCCTGTATTAAAATATAGGAGATATATTAAAGAGGTAATACTTATAAAACATATGTCAACTACTATTATCTACAAAAAAAAAATGGTATTTGTCAAAATAAAGACATTCTCATTTAAAACAAAATACAAATACACTACATTTGGCCGTCTCTCCTACTACGGTAGGATAGATGACGCACCATAGATAGGAGACCTCTCCTCTGTGAAGGTAACATACCTGATCGACATGAAACTTGGTAAACACTATGTTTCGAGTCCAACTTTAAGGACAGCAGGAAATCTTTCATTTCAACTGCAATTAATGTAACATATAAAAAAGAAAAAAAATTTACTAAGCGTTATGAAAATTCAGGTATTCACCAGATATAGCTGATCGTATAAATGTTCGTAGAACATAGAAGAACACACAAAATAAGTAAGAATTTTGCAATACGTTCGCTTCTGATCTCTCTACTCTTGGACTAACTTCCATGACGCCACGCGGTGGCAAACAAGAGAAGCAAAGCCTGCGTCTTCTCTCCTACCCTCCCATCATCTCTCCTAGCTTTACCCTAATATTTATCACCTCTTGTTACACTGTCAAAAATATTTAGTGACGTAAGAATGAAATACCTTTCTAGATTTCTGCCATCTTCCTATGTAAACGTGGTGGAGGAGGCGATGGAATGTTTTTGTTCTATAATTTAAATTTGGTGAATATTAGTTGTATTTATATATTTGTTAATAGAGCGCTTTTATTTAAGAAGCAGGCAAATATATAAATTGTTCTATTCTATGGCTTTGCACCAAGTTGTGCGTTTTGCAAAGCAGTATTTTTCTTATTATTTAGAAGTTAACTTGTTAAATTCTCCAATTCTGTATATTTCTCACACTTGTCATAAAGATATGTATCTTTGGAGAATATTCTTTCTATTCTACTCTAAACTCTACTTTGAATTCTCTTAGTTGATTTGTGAAAACCTCTAGCTGGTTAAGATGAATTCTTGTTTTTCAGCTCTTGACACTGGAGCTTTCACACTTGTACAGTAATCGCAGGAAGGAAGGAGGTAAGTATCTTTTTCAAGTTTACATACAATTTTTTACTTAAAGAAGTTCTATTTTATATTTTAGATTATTAAAGTTTATACAACAATGCAAGACTATTGTAATAGTTTTTTTTTGTTAACTTAAACCAATTTCATATTTCCTGACCAATTCAGATATAATTACGAAGATGAGGAAATATTTTTTGAGTAAGTCAATGTGGGTGGCCTTAAAACATAAGTTTTTTTTTTGTGGATAAATCTCAGTTTTGAAAACAATTAACAATTCCTCCTTCTACAGAACAATACAAGAAAGTTTTTGTACTCCTACTGAACAAAAATATTCTGCATCCACCAAAAATTGATCAATTATAATTATTGACAATCATCATAAATAAAGTAAATAAACGTATTTATTAACTTATCAAACAACTTGATTAGGATAAAAAGAATGTCTAATAATATATCACCGTTCATAGCTCGTAGTTCAATTTGTACAAAACTTTCAACGTACGATAAAATAGGTTACCAATATCATATGAAGTTTTACTAGGCTATACGTTCAACCCTCAGAAACTTCCCCTCCCCCCGGTATCAACCGACCTTAGGGGAAAAGTTACCCTCTCATAAATATTGTTTTGTAATAACTTAAATCATTTATATCAAAAAACATTTTTTTTTGTTTTTATTTTATGAATTATCATTTTTTTTTTTTGGAGAAAAATTCATAAATTGATGGTATATTAATTATTCTTCTATTAATTGTATTGAGTAAATTATTTAAAAATGAGAGACGAACTATTTATTTTATGAGATAACTTTACTTCCACTTTTATTTCCACCTAGTAAGATGAAGTTTTGTGATCGTATCAAATTTAGGAAATTGGGTTTTCACAGCAATTCATGTTTTTAGGTTCCCCTGAGTATGGTAAAAATGTTTTTAACAAATGGTCGATCTCTCTCTCTTCCTCTAAATATATGATTTGTCCTCTGCAGCCGGATTGAGTGTCCATACTTTTTTATATTTTGTAAATGGTTTTTTGTATTATAATTTGTACTAAAATTTATAAAAAAAAAAAACGTTAAATAATAGTATTTATTTATTTATATATATAATATATATTTTATATATGCAGGGTGTCCCATTTAAACGGGCCACTTTTGAAATAACTCTTAAACAAAGAAAGATATCTAAAAAAGTGAACATAACGTTTGTTGAAGTATTTTCCCTTTACTTTATGATAGTGTTAGTGTTTTTTTGATTTTATTCCCGCCTTACACCTTAAATCGATAGTTGAAAGTGGTGATTTCATTTTGACCCCCCACTTTTTACTACTGTATTCAAAACATTAAAAAAAATAAGAAAAATGCGATTAATTTCACTTCAATGTTTTAAACCGTTGCCGAGATATTCAATCATAAAGATTCAATTTTCGTCGTTTTTTCCCTATTTCTCTGTTTCATAAACTAAAATTAAAAACGGATTTTCTTATTAATTTCGAATAAATAAGAGAGTTCAAATACTGATAAAACTTAACGCCTATTTTAAAACCATAATGGACTTAAAAATCAGGTAAAACATCATTAAAACAAAACAATTTTCCAGTTTATTTATAAAAATCGATAAAAAAATATTTCCTATTAATTCAAAATGACCTCCTCGACTTAAACGGCAGAAGCGCAGTCGCTGCCGAACATATGAAGTTGCTAATCGTATCATATCTGCCGGAAACAGGTTTGGATTAAGTGTTCTCTAGGTGCTTCTGTAGTTGTTGGTTCCTTGGCATAAATTTTTTCTTTGAGATATCCCCAAAGAAAAAATCAAGAGGGCTTAAATCTGGCGATCTGGAAGGCAGCTTACCGGTCCCAAACTCCCGTTCCAGCAGTTACTGAACATCTGTCTGTTAATATTTGGTGCGGAATGTTTGGAAACAAAACTATTAGTCCATACTTTCCGCCAGGTACCTTAAATGGGCATGAATACGCTAATTTTATTCGCCAAGAATTACAACAGTTGCTGGAGGATGTGCCATTGAATGTCAGAACAAAAATATGGTTCCAACAAGGTGGTTGTCCCGAGCACTTTGCCTTAGTGGCGAAGAGAGAAGTGAATGAGATATTCAGTAACCGCTGGTTCGGGAGACTGTGACCGGTAAGCTAGCCTTCCAGATCGCCAGATTTAAGCCCTTTTGATTTTTTTCTTTGGGGATATCTCAAAGAAAATATTTATATCGAGAAACCAACAACTCCAGAAGCACCTGCAGAAGACTTTATCCAAACCTGCTTCCGGCAGACATGATACGATTAGCAACTTCATATGTCCAGCAGCGATTGCACTTCTGCCGTTGAAGCCGAGGACGTCATTTTGAATAAATAGGAAATATTTTTTTATCGATTTTTTATAAATAAACTGGAAAATTGTTTTGTTTTAATGATGTTTTACATGATTTTTTTAAGTCCTTTACAGTTTTAAAATAGGCTTTAAGTTTTATCAGCATTTGAATTCTCTTATTTATTAGAAATGAATAAGAAAATCCGCATTTAATTTTAGTTTATAAAACAAAGAAATAGGAAAAAACGACGAAAATTTAATCTTAATTATTGAATATCTTCGCAACGGTTTAAAATATTGAAGTGAAATTAACGGCATTTTTCTTAATTTTTTTTAATGTTTTGAATACAGTAGTAAAAAGTGGGGGTCAAAAGGAAATCACCACTTTCAACCATCGATTTAAGGTGTAAGGCGAGCAATAAAATCAAAAAAACACTAACACTATCATAAACTAGAGAGCAAATACTTCAACAAACGTTATGTTCACTTTTTAGATATCTTTCTTCGTTTAAGTGTTATTTCAAAAGTAGCCCGTTTAAATGGGACACCCTATATACGCGAGTACGTGTGTGTTTGTGTGTCTGTGTGTGTGAACAAAATATTGAAAAAACGAAAAATCGCAGGAAGCTGGAACTGTATTTGGTTTTGTTACTATACTTTGGCATTTGGCATGAAGTTTCCGGTTTTAATCCATAAATCGAAATTGCGACTTTACTGGATTGTTTTTTTGCGATTTTCTTGGAAACAGCTCCAGTGATTTTCATGAAACTTCGTATGCTATCTACACACATAAATGTCTATCACTTTTTCCAGGAAAATTATCTTTTTCGTTTCTCTGGGAGATCAGTAACGGTTAAGATTTCCTTTGAAATACTACTTCAGTACAATTTATGATTCTACTAACTAGATAATACATTAGAATCATTGTCAGAAATCAAAATTTAAAGAAAATCAGTTAACCAGAAATGTAGTTTTACAGAATCGTTTTTGTTTTTTTTGGAATCTTGTGGAAAAAGGTTAAAACGAATTTCTTTGGAATAGTTAAATATATATAAAAAATATATAAATAAATGTATATATAAAACAATAAATTAATTTCTATAAATAGGACTTTAAAATTATTATTGAACCATAATTTATTCATTCAATCATTCAAATTGTGAAAAAAAATGTGCAAACAAATTTTATAACCACCTTCGGTTTAAACACACTTTGTTTCCTAATGCTATTCACGTAATAACGGACTGAATAGATTTCCCTAGTTTGAAATAATAATCCTCTTACTGAAGTACCGAAGAAGAGTTAGTTAACTTAAAAAGGTGTTTATATCTGCTCGTACAGCCAGGCTGCGTTGAAGGCGCTGAGTTCATGCGTCTTCACTTCCAGGTTGGTGTTAGAATGTTCAAAAAAGACTGGAAGAGCTTTCTTCTCTGAGGATGTGCTTCTAGTATGGGTCCAGGTCCACATGGGAATTTTTGGAAATGAGCAGAGGGGGATAGGTTTGCCAAATTAGGCGCCTCTCTTCCTTTCATTGGTCCCGAGCCAGCTGTTTGCGTGTATTCTGGCACATGTATCCTTATGGATGAGCTCAGTTGGTTTTCGGCAGTCCAAAATGTTCATCGGGGTCCGGACAAGGCCTTAGTGAGACGTTGCTGTGTTTTCACGGAGCGCTCTCAGGCATCTGGTTGTGGATCTCTTACTGGACATTGTGATTTAAGGAGACATCTCTACATACTGGGGCTCATGCCGATCCATTTTGTAGAGTCTATGAGACAGAGGAGGAAACACCCCCATCCATCTTATGACTGATTGCTTGGGTTGTGAGGAAATTAGGTTCAGGACCTTTGGTCGAATAGGATGTCTGTGGAAGAGCTTAGGCTATTTCCGCTTAAGGTTATTGTCCGATTTATTCGGACTGCAGTGATCTTAGATGGATTAGATCGGTGTCTGGATTTTTGTTATAGACCCGGTTTGTTGTTGTTTTTCTTGGGGTAGCTATATGGGCCCAGTGAGGCTTGGATAGCGTAGGGTTTCCCTCCCCAAAGACAAATAATAATAATAAGAACCGAAGAAGAGGGGGAGTTTGTCCAGTTAGACCGTATTTAATTTGTCTACATCTATCTGCTTTAATATTGATGTGAAAGGAAAAAAAAATTAATATAACAAATTGTATGTCCGGAGGCCGGTACTGAGAAGACTCTGGGCGCCAATGACCATAGATTAGATGCGCCTTAAATTATATATATAAAAAAAAAAAGATTGTAGTCAGCACCGAAAAATATATGTATTAGATTAATATTTATTTATATAGATAATTGTATCGTATATATTCATACAACATGGTTTTTCGAAACAACGCACTATCTAATAAAATGAAGAAATTCCAGACATTAAAAAAAAAACAATATAAATTAAAATAAGCATATAAATTAAAGTTTTACTGCATATTATATTGTAGATATGTAATAAAGCTCCCCGGCAGATATATGATTTTATTTCTACCAATCTGCGAAGGAGGTGAGGCGAATAACCGAAGATTATGCCTGCAGGAAGATCTTCTCCCGCGGAACAATCTTTTCAAACTTACACAAATAAAAATGTATCCAGAAAGTTATTACAATTTCTGTGAAATTCCTCAAATCAAAATGTTCTTTTGAAGAAATCCGGATTGGTTAGTACTATTTTTTGTATTAATATTCAAATTAATCGTGTAACTACAAAACAATAACTAAGAAATAGTAAAAATTAGTTGTATTGCTCTTAAAGCAGACATATTGCGCTCAAGATGCATTACGTTCTGCTAGGAACGAAGCTAGCATCTTGGTTCTATGAGGGGATAATGGACAACGTAATTTGTCAAACGTATTGCAATATTGCGAGGCAAAAACTGCAGAGCAAAGAATAGAAGACATAGAATATTACTATGATAGCCTGCTTTATTTCGCCAATCATAGCGGACCCAATCACAACAGCTCTATAATTTGTTTTTCACTTCCATTTATTTTCACAACTGCAGTACATTGTCACAACAAGTGAAACTGACTTATGGCAAATACAAATATCGTGAAGGACTTGTGGGGAGAATTCCACTCTTAGTGAAAACCTTATACTTCACTCAAAGCGCTGCTTTAAGCATCTGAAGTATTGTCTGGTATTGTGGATTTAGCAAGTTTGGTGACTAGAGAATTGGAATGAGAAGACACTGAAGCGTAGAACTTGATGTAGCGGGATCCTATAGTTTCGGAAACATATGGAACAACTAGATCATATGTATAGGGTACTATTTGATAGTAAAGAGCCGATCGAATTTAAGAAGTATTTCTATTTGGAAGGATTGGATTCTGTAAATATTGAATGGTTTGATTGAATCTTCTTCTTCCTCTTCTTCCCGTAGCACTACGGCCCTTTAAGGACCTTGGCTTCCTGTAGCTGTAGTTTCAGACCACCCCTATCCATAACCTTCCTTCTCCATTGCGTTACTTTCATGTTTTGGAGATCAGACTCTACATCCTGCAGCCATCGCAGTCTGGGACTCCCCCTTGGTCTTCCGCCGCTCGAGTGACCTTGATATGCTTTCCACAGCGCTCTCTTCCTCCCCATTCTGTGGAGGTGCCCATCCATCGCAATCTTCCCAGCTTTACCACCGTAACTAAATCATCCTCCTTAAAGAGCTGCTTCAACTCAGCGTTCTTTCGGCATCGATAAACGCCGTTTTCTATTGATGACCCATATATATATATATCTCAGCACTTTCCTGAGTTTATCTTCGTTGACTACCGTCAATGTCCAAGTCTTAGAACCATATATAACGATGGGCCTGAGGACGGTCTTGTATATGGAAACTTTAGCTTGCCTGGAGACATGACTGAATCCAAAACTGGTTTGAATAAAGACACAAGTCGTTACTTGTTTAGTGATAATTTTGATCGTTTGTCAAGAAGTCGAGAGAGAGAAGTTTGTGTATCGTCTGTTCAGGTCTGTCTGTTTCAAGACTAGTATGAGGATTCAACGTTAGACGCCTGTCAATAGAGTGTCCTAGATATCTTACTTGGTGGGAAGAAGAGTATGTTGTTAAGAAATGGAGTGAAAGGGTGATTCGCCTTAGGGTGTTGCACTTATTTAGTTTTTTTTTTTGCCAAGGTTAAAAGTATTCAATGTGTGATTGTAAGATATCTTGACTAATTTAACACAAAAGAATTAAAATATTTTGCAACAACGAAAGGATCTCTAATTTTCTTTTTTGTAAATTGACAAAACCGTCATTATCCACATCTACGAGTTTAAAATTAAACAATTTATGTAAATAGATAAAATTACTTCAACAACAAATATTAATTAAAGTTTGCAACACTGCAAAACAAATAATAACCATTAGATTTACAAACAATAACATTAAGATGTCAAGAAGGGGGAACAGAAATAAGATAAAGATGCTGAGAAGAAAGTTCAGTGAATGCATTAAGAATGATTTATTAATAGACTGTAAATGACTACGTCATCTGCAAAACTGTACTATAACACTACGCTGAGCATCTGGTTGTGTATTCAGAATTCAAGGACATAAATATATATTAATTACGCTTGTTGTTATGTAAATTTAGTTATATTTATTAGATTTCCATTTGCAAATTTCATAAATTAAATAATATTTATTGCTGAGTGGTATTAATGATTTCTAGTATTACTTTCTAAGATGTATATACTTCTAAAGTTGAATTAAGTTTTAAATATATATTTCTGAATATCAAATCAAGCTTTAACGAAAACAAGTAAGAAGCAGGACAAAGGAAAAAAAAGAAAAGAAGCGAAAAATACGTCTATCTTTGCAAAATGATATTTTTCAAAGTTTCGTGACAGCCAGGAGAATTCTATTAGAAAATCATTTTCAGCAACAAAGTTTTCTAGGCGTTCTCTATAGGCATAGACAAGTGAATAACTTAGCCACTGTGTCTAGACATGAGATGCCTCTATAATTGGTCTACCTCGTTTGCATCATCTTGCTTAAAACGTGGGAAAATAATAGATCTAGAAAAATTTGCTGGCGAAGACTCCTTATTATAGATGAAATTAAATAGTGTTAACAATCTCTCTTTAAGAATATCAGAAAAATAACTTGTAGAATTCATGAGTAACACTATCGAGACTAGGAGCTCAGCTGCGTTTAGCACTATTAATGACTGCATTGAGTTCTTCATCAGAGAATCAAATAAACTAGAAAATATTAAAGGATCAGAATAGAGTATCAAAGAAGAATCGAAAAAAGGATTAAGTGATATTGTTTGAAAGTACATGGTCACAGGTCGGAATAGACAAACCAAAAGTAAGGTGGCAATTGGCTGCCACACATTTGAAAATGTGAACGAATTTGTGTACCTGAGCTCCCTGGTAAACGCAGATAATGGCGTGTCTGCCGAAATAAAGCGAAAGATTGAAGCGGCTAAAGGATGCTTCTTTGGGCTTTGGAAGCACATGGGAAGTCACCTGATAGCAAGAGAAGAAACTGCGACTGTATAAGACCCTGATCCGCCCAGCCTTGACATGCGGCTCCGAATGTCCGGACCACATCTAAGATAGATGAGAGAGGTCTCATAGTTTTCGAAAGGAAAATTACTACGGCGAATTTTCGGCCTAGTACGCGTGGGACAGGAGTGGAGGTCTCGAACGAATCAGGAGCTGTATGCCCTGTTTAAAGAAATAGACGTGGTCAAATTTATGCATTTGGATAGACTTAAGTGGGCTGGACATGTGGTTAGGCTGAAGGACGGGGACATCCCGAAAAAAGTAAATGAACGAGCATCTCCATGATGCGAGGAGAGTGGGGAGGCCGAAGCTGCGATGGATAGACAGTATTGCTGGTGACGCGAAGACGATATTGGATATCGGCAATTGGAGAGCAGCCGCACAGAACAGAACTGACTGGCGGAAACTGGTTGAAGAGGCCAAGACTCAGCAATAAGTTGTAGTGCCGCTGAATGATGATGATGATGTTTGAAATGGGAAGACCAGATCGTTTATTGAATGAAATATCATTATCGCATTTAAAATAGTTTGTACTATTTTCTTTCGTATTTCGAGCATTATTGAATTTATTTGTCAGAGAAGTAGACTGTAGATTTTTGTGGGGGATTATTGCACTGCGACCACAAAGATCTATTGTGCACTCCCCCCGAGCCTTCTGCAATGCACAGCCGGCCTCCGAGCAGCGTTCTCTAGCTATAGGCAACACTGCCCATCATCGGACAGTGAGTTGTAGAGGTTCATAGGAAGAAAAAAATCTAAAGGCAGCATGCTGGATTCGAACCCGGGACCTCCGAGTTGCTAGTCCAGCGCGCTACCATTGAGCTAATCCCTTCCTTCTCCCTTGGTTTTCGCCAATCAACTAGGGACGGAAACCCTAGTTTGTGTAGTGTGTTTGACCTTTACTGTAAAGTGTAGAATGTATGTAGTTTAAGTGTATTGTGTACTATTCTGATGAAGGGCATGGAGTACATAGCTGTGGTAACCCGTGGGGTCGCTACTCCCCAAGTAAGTGCATGCAACAGATACCCGTTGCGGGCGTTAGAAAAGTGTAGAATAGTTTCTTTCTTTCAATGCAAAGAATTATTGCACAATAATGTTCACAGAACTATGACAGAATTACTTGACCGAAATAATTTTAACAAATTAAAGAATTTTTATCCCTGGTCTTGGATGCCAGGAGGAAACAAATCAAGGGTTCCTAAAGAAATTATTAGAAAATGTTAAAGGGCAGGAAACATTAAATGGTACCTCGAATTTGAGTATCATTAGAGGGAGAACAAGGGGATATTATTTAAAAGTGGATTTCAAATTATCTTTGTACTTATCAGCAAAATTATCAGCCCATACTAACTCTGGTAACAACGGTAAAGTAAAACAATCACACTAACGTGATTCCGATGTACGATGAAATTCAGCTAGTAATATGAAATCGGACATGGCTAATCTGTTCGCTCAGAATGCAAGAAATAACAATCTCTTACGCAATAACTTGAAACATTTATTCCATAAAATGATTTTAGGAGTAAAAAAATTAAAAAATTAAAAAAACAAATAAAAATCTTCATAAAAAATAATAGTTTCTAGAGAAGACGAGTGAACACAGTATAGTGTCCATCTATTGAAGAACTAACCACCACTCTCTTCTGTACAATAGAATGTACAAGTATATATAAACCAGACGGATCTATGTCTTACAAGCTACTGAAAGAACAAATAAAATATAAACCAAAATAAAATAATAATAAAAAAAAAGTGTATGAAAAGACTACTAAGATTTTTAATAGCATAATAAAATTATTTATCACCATTCCCTTTACACTTTACCGCCTTACAACTTGAAATAGTGGGAAAACCATCATTGGAAAGGAAGAATTTACAATGCGCGACTGTTTTTAATCGAATTATTACCTTACTTTGTGATTATAGGCTGTTTTTTTTGTTGTTTTTTTTCTCATCTGACAATATTTTATATTTTTATAAATTTATAAATAACTTCCCGTTCTGTTTGCTAAATTGTTTACTAAAATATACGAAAAAGTTTTATCAAATATCTAATAACATTCACTCTTAGACAGCCCGCAAGGGGTATCTGTTGCATGCAGTTACTTGGGAAGTAGCGACCCCAAGTGTTACCATAACTCAGTACTCCATGCATTTCTTCAGAACAGTACACAATACACTTTAAACTACATACACTCTACCCTATACAAACAACGACAAACACAATACACAAATTAGGGTTTTCGTCCCTAGTTAATTGGCATAAGTCAAGGGAGAAGGAAGGGATTAGCTCAGTGGCAGCGCTCTGGACTAGCAACCAGAGGTCCTGGGCTCGAATCCACCATGCTATCCTTAGATTTTCTTTTCCTAAAAGCCTCTAGAACTCACTGTCCGGTGATGAGCGATGTTGTCTGCGTCTAGAGAACACTGCTTGCTCGGAGGCCGGCAGTGCATTGAGAAGACTCCGGGGTACACAATAGATCTTTCAGGTCGCATTGCGATAATCCCCTTCAACAATCTACACTCTACTCTTAGTCAAATATTATCTTTGATAAAAAATAATTTGATGCTATGTGCGATGAAAATCCGTAATTCAATTTTTAAGGTTAAAACTATCTCGCTGGACATTCTTATAAACATTATTTTTGCTACCATATTATTGATTCTTCATTATATGTCTTGGTTAAATATGAAGTGAGGCAACTTACGATAGTGATAGTACTTAATATTTATTTTGGATTACCAGATTGCTGTATACAATTTACAATCGAGATCATAATAATGCAGCCTCAATAAACATCCTATGTGTTTACTTCTACATTTTAAATTCAATGTACAATTTATTGTGTTTATGCTTTAGGAACTCGATAAGCCAAAAAATTGGTTAAGGAATATTTTGGGAAATTTTATTTAAATCCTTTGGCCTTAGAAGCATCTCTTCGGATTTCAATCTGAAAAATTATTTCAATGTATAATTGGATCCGAATCATTAAAGATTTATAGGATCCGCAGAGCGAAGAAACACATTAAACGAATCGAACTGCCCCCTTCCTATGCTAACCTAGATGGGGAGGAACTAAATTTGATTCATTTAATGTGCTTCTCCGCTCTTCGGATTCTATGAATCTTTAATGATTTGGATCCCAATTACACAGTGCTAAATCCTTGAATACACAAGGTGCATAAGATGTCGGCAAATACAATGGAATCATCACCGAACTAGGGAACATAGATCCGAAAATAGACTGTTCAAGGATTCCTAAATAATGTGAGATTTAGTATAATGAGGAGGCGGCCCAGAAGCTGGTTTTGAGAAATGTAACTGCCAGAATTTCTTCACTGAATGGACTCTGTTGTAAAGATTGGTTCCCTGAACATTTAAAAAGTTCAGTTAAATAAGGCAAATCAGCAAAAACACCGAATTTTCAGATATTTGCTCCGTTGCTTTCTTCTGGATGCCCTAGTTGCTTAATATTCTTAAAAAGCATATACACTATTCTGTACTGGAAAAAATCAATCACAGATCTTGTAGTTAGCATGAATTGGGTATAGAATTTAAGTATTTGGCATGAATTGGGTCATAGATGAAGCCCCAGCTTAGTTACCGGAAAAATTCCAAAAAAGAAAAGTGTTTTTATAAAGGCATCAACATTTTTTATTCTCAAAAACGATACAATTTTCATTTGTTTACATACTGAAACTAGTTTTTTTTTTTTTTTTTTTTTATAAAAAAATTCACTATTCTATGTACGTACAATTGATTTATTTTACTAATCATTTTCCCTAAGTACGTACATACGCACTGAAAGTGCTACTTACTGATTTCTGTCTTAAGCTATTTACAAGAAAAACGGTTCCAATGATTTTATTTAATCTTCACATACTAATAAAAGCCAATAGACCTGTCACTTTTATATGAAACACTGGGGGTGGGATATCTGGCAGAGCTGCAATAAGCTTTTCTTTAAATACCCCTCCAGTATACGGTAACGGTACTTCTATCATTATAGTATTAAGTTTTAAGAAAATCGATTAATGAATGAATGAATATTTTTATTACTCCAAAGATATTCAGTATCTTTATGGCAAGTGTGAGGAATATACAGAATTCAACAATTTAACAGTTAGTAAATTAAACTTAACTTCTAAATAAGAACAAAAATACCGCTTTGCAAAAAGCACAACATGGTGCAAAGCCATAAAATAAATTATAGATATGCCTGCTCCTTAAATAAAAGCGCTCTATTAACAAATATATAAATACAACTAATTTTCACCAAATTTAAGTTATAGAACAAAAACATTCCATCGCCACCTCCTCCACCTTTACATACGCAGATGGCAGAAATCTGGAAAGGTATTTCATTCATACATCACCAAATTTTTTACAATGAAACAAGAAGTGATAAATATTATCAGATTCCTTTAGCCCATGTGCCCGCGTGTTACTCGCTGCAGAGGTTTACTCTCACAGCTAAACCACAAAGGTTTCAGCGTGAGGATGCAGTGGGTTCCCAGTCACGTCGGGCTGGAAGGGAATGAGAGGGCGGATATCCTGGCTAAGAGAGGTGCAAATGAGGAGCAATGCCCAGTTAAAAGCACCCTTAAGTCAGACAAAAAGCGAATCAAGCTTAAGTCAGACAATTAAGCGCAGCAGCGTCGAGCGTTATAAGGCCCTTGCAGAAGGTAAGAAATGGCAGCAGTTGGCAGAAAGAGCTTTCTCCCGCAACTTGCCTCGCGATGTAGGAGTTGCAGCGTTTCGTCTGGTAACCGGCCACGACTATCTGCAAGCTCACTTACACAGAATTGGCGTGTTGTGAATGACCAGTGCCCATTATGCCAGGAAGGGAAAATGGATGCAGAGGATGCAGAACACCTGGAAGTCTGCGCAGCCTTGAAAGATGTCCGCGACTCCGCCTACCAGTGTGGTTCGGCAATGCAGCAGCGTGCGCGAGTATATTGGGCAGCACGGCACCGTATGGCAACGCTGCCACGGGTGGGCGTTGGTTAAAAAAAAAAAAAAGATTCCTTTAGCGGACCTAAGGAGCATTGCTTGTTGGGCCAAAAATTTAATAACGTTTACGGTTCAAAAAAAATTGATAGAAATTTCTTATTAAGTAGCCTTAACTGGGAAATAACTCTCGAGTTTATTGAAATGACATGAATAATGAAGATATGCTTCATCAAACTTCAGATTGCTACAAAAACGATAGTGTCTATTGAAGGAAGAATTCAATACTGACTCAATGTGTCTACTAAACAATCTCATTTCAAATTTTTCTTGAGCTCATTTTAATGATATATTAATTGAGAGACATCATGGTTATGCCACAAATAATCCCCACCAATGCATTGGAAATAAAGATTTCAACTGACAAAACCAGTTGAAAGGTAAATTAACATCAGAAAGCTCAACCAATGTGAAATATATCAACTTAGGTAAACAATCATTATCCACATTCAATATGGTAATTAACCAATCCATCATTGTGGTAAAAAATTTTCAGTTGGCAGTGAACAAACCCAGTCACCATTCGAACGGCACAATCTGGTGTAACTCGAGATAAACAAAGGACAGACTTCAGAAACTTTAGCATTTTTCTAAAATACTATAATACTCAGCAGCCCACACTTCCCCTCAATAAAAAAAGTACACTCACTGCTAAAGCATTGAATAATTGAACTTTTTGTTGACCATGAATCTGATTTGCTTCTCCTAAGAATATTCAATACCGCAGCATTGGCAATATTGAATTTAGCTACTGCAACGAAACAAGCTTGAAAATCGGTTAATAGAAAATGAGAATTTACTGAATGGGTGGGTTCCTGGATATTTTGGATTTGCTTAAATAACAGTGCAAACAATTTTCTGTAAAGTTGGCATACTAATTATATAGATAAAAACCTATCCTCTTAAAGAAACTTTGTCAATTAGAATTGTCATAATCATAATAAGATCCATGACAAAAGATTATAAAGATTCCGGGTGACAAAAGATTATAAAGATGTATAAAGATATTTCTATATAAAGAAGTATAAAGGTTGCACACAGCCAATATCTATGACAATAAGTAATAATGAACTAATTTGTTTATAATAACGAGGCTCTTATATTTGGTAAATATGTACAGGCAAATAAACAAAATAAATAAATAAATAATAATAAAGAAAAACTTCTATGACTGTTTCAAAACAGTTTGTTTTGTTTTTTTTTTTGTTATAATAACTTGTAAGTTTGAACTTGAAAGTTAAGTTAATATTCAAACACTCTTATTAATGAATTTTTGCCCTAGCGAATTATTTGGCAATTATTACCAGTTCAATGTCAGTATACATTAAATAAATCTAATGTTAGAAAATAATAAAAAATAAAAAAATTATTTGTGTCTGTTTTGAAAGAAAGTTGATGCAAAAAAAAAAATGGGGGAGGGGCTAAATCTATTTAGAATTCTGACTAAAAAAAAAAAAATCAAAGAAACATATATTTCCCTGACTATATAATTCAACAATAAACGAAAACTGTTTCACTGTGTGGATAATGCTAAGTGGCCACGGATTTCCGGATGAATACAAAGTGAATATCAGTAAAATTGTGGAGTAGCAGTTAAAGGGAAGGCCGAAGAAATTTTGTGAATGTTGCAGCAATATCGGGGCTCAGAGTAGATCTGGAGTCCAATACCAAATGAATACATTGTCATTTTATAAATAATAGATATTTTTTTGGAATTATCTTTATTTTGAAATAAAATATCACTTGACCAAGTTTAGAAAAACTTTATAGCTAATCTTGATAATACTAAATTGACAATGGGCATTTATGTGTTCAGTGTACTAAACGTAATATTGACTCTATAACTTTGGGCATAATATTCTCTTAAAGGTAGTATTTTTTGGAGGGTGTTTCTTTGAATGAAATGGCCGTGGAAGGAAATTGTACAGTTAAAGGTAGATTTGAAGTCCATGTTACTGGATATCTTGTTTGATTAAGTTGGTAACTTATAGTTGGTGAGAAAGAGAATTAGAAATAGAGAGAATGAGAAAGCGCGGGGGGGAGGGCATGACCTAGAGCGGCGAGTGGCCAATGTATAGTGTGATGTCCAGCCTGTGTGGTAATTATCGACAAGCACTCTGACCACGCCCCTAATGCGCTACAAAAACATCGCATCCACCCTTCTATCTAGTACAGCCGCTACCACAGAGAGCCATGTACCCCCTAATGTCCTACTCTCTAACTATAAGGGTTCCCCTTTTTTGTTTTTTTTGCTTCTTCCGACTTCTTTCTTTCTTCACGCGGGGTGGTTGTAGGCAGGAAATGTGGCGTTACTCTTCCACATCGATCCTAGCAAACCAGGTCGTTACCACCTATATTCATATACACACAAACTCATGCACACAATTATATAGAATATTAAAGACAATACTTATTACTTTTTAACACGAATACAAATAAAAATAAAATATTTACTTTTATTATTTTCCGCATCTAAAATGGTAACAAATAAAATGCCATTTTTTTTTTTTTTTTTTTTTTTGTCAATGATTTAAATAAAAATGCAAATATTAACCATTCCTTTGTGTTATAATTTAAAAAAAGAAATATTATTTAGAAAATCAAAATATATTACATTGATAAAAATGGAGAACATGTAATTTTATAAAGTACATGTTTTGTTATAATAAAATATTATTTTATTTCTACGATAATAATAGTATATAATAATAAAAATCTAATAATTATGTATTTTAGTTGATATTACGTATTATTTTTAGTTAAAAATAGTTCCTAACCACCATGAACCAATCGGTCCAAGGGTGTAAAGTCTTGCCTGATTAAATGGAAACCATTTATTCTATTTTTTATTTGCCAATAATTTCATATAGAATTTCGTAAATAATTATAGTTGAATGAATGAAACATAGATTGCATTGTAATTTTAGTTTTATAACAGATAAGGAAGGGGATTACTTAATAGTAAAATCTGGTAGGAAACACACACAACACAAGACTCTTTCTTTTGCTACAATTTCATTGTTGCCATTGAGAAATTTACGTCAAATTTGAAACTATTACTAAATTTAACTGGTTTCAATGTTATATCTAAAGCTGGGGAAAAAATCTAAACTAAATAGTGACAGTTGAGGGCACTTGAGAGATCTTCCAAGCAATTCTAAAAAAAGTTTTAAACAAAAAAACGGTTATCACAAATAAATACACTCATTCCAATAAATACATTCATCCCAAAATAAACACCATTTACACACATTTAAGCCCGCAAATGTGTATCTGTTGCAGGCAGTTACTTGGGGAGTAGCGACCCCACGGGTTACCACAGCACAGTACTCCATCCACTTCATAGAATAGTAAACAATATACCTAAACTATATACACTCTACATTTTACAGACAAGGACAAACATAGTACACAAACTAGGATCTCCGTCCCTAGTTAATTGGCAAAAGCCAAGGGAGAAGGAAGGGATTAACTCAGTATTACGCGCTGGACTAGTAACGCGGATGGAGGTCCCGAGTTCAAATCCAGCATGCTGCCCTTAGATTTTCTCTTCCCAGGAGCCTCTACAACTCACTGGGCAGTGTGCTCTGTAGCTAGAGAACGCTGCTTGGAGGCCGGCTATGCTTTGCAGAAGGCTGGGGGGGGGGGAGCTCAATAGATCTTTCAGGTCGCAGTGCAATAATCCCCTACAATAATCTACTATCTATACACATTTATACCTACCACAATTGGGTGGAAATACTCTATAATTCTTCGCACCCCGCTGCTCTTATACCTCGATAAAAAACAATATATATAACCCCCAAAAGATTAATTTTGTAGTATATATATATATATAGTTTTAGTTAGTTTGTGTAGCAAGTTCAAGAAAGCTCAGTATCTTTATCGAAATAATCGTAGAAAAATAAAAATAAAAAAACTGTTCAATAAAGTCGCACTTTTGGTCATCCAATTTTCTTTAAATTTGGAATTTCAGAAACACATTTCCTTCTTATTAATACTAAATAGACGTTAGGTCCAAAATAATATATTGAAATGGCACATTTCTACCCAAACCCCTCTAAAAAAAATTTGTCAGAAAAAATGTTACAAATAAAAGTTGTAGCACTTTATATGTTTAGTTGATATACTAAATTTAATGAAAATCGTTGGAACCGTTTTTGGAGAAAATTGTAAAAAAAAGAAAAAACAAATCCATTCAGTAAAAAGTAAAATCCATTTTGACCAAAAAATACCTTATTGTTAGGACGCCCCTGGCAGAACTTACAACAAAATATCAAGTTTATATTTTCTGCGATTTTTTGTTATGCTGACCGTGTAGTCTCACACACACATACAGATCAATTTCTAGAAACAGTTTTTTCTGATTCAGAGAACCTCAAAACGTATATCTCAGGTGAAACCTCAATGAAAATTTAACACGATGGCAATTATTTTTCTCTTAACAGTAGCAAGAGTAAGTAAAAATTTGTCAAGGGAAGTGGACTATTGAAGATTCATGGCGCCTCATGTAGATATTCCCTACCATACGATCTCAAATAGGTACATTTACACTGACCCAATAACCCTGTGATAGATGCTAGAAATATAAAAATATATTTAATTTGAAATTATCAAATTATGAAGAAAATGTAACATTCGCTGGCAAAAGGGACTATTCAGGTAGAAGACTACTATTGTCTTTTAGAGTTCATGAATTAGTTAGCATTGTCTACCCCCTTCTTCACATAGGGGAAGATTTGAACGAAGAATTAGAAGGCATTCTTTCAGGACAGTCTGTTTTAGACATTCAGCCAGAACACTTCAGGAATAAGTGCCAGTTATAGAATTTAGCTTTTAATCTAGATAAATAATTGATATATATATAATCGCTGTGATATTATAAAAGTACTTAAATTCACTTAGAGAATAATATATTTATTTCAAAACAGTGGTGATCTTTTACTTATTTCTAATACTTCTCTCTCTTCTCAACACAACCCTTTACTAAACCGCTCACGCCACAAGCTACCACACTACTACAACACAATATAACCAAAAACATTTCATCAACCCCAATACTTAGACATAATCCATACACATATGTTCTCTAGAACTAGCTAATATGTAGAGCAGCTATTTAGAGACAAAACATATCCCAGATAAATCCAGCTTACCAGAGCCACATCCAGCTTTCCCTTCATATTATTTTTGACATCTACATCTCTACTGTGGAAGCAGACACCTAGAAAAAGGAAATGTTCTAGGTCTTAGCAGAATTAGCTTGAGATCATTCCTTCAGATATCTGCCGTTGAATAACCTACTTATGATAGCTTTAATCCATAAAGATATTTAATTGTGAATGTATGACCTCAGAAAATATCATGTTTAAATCGAAATTAACAGTGAGATAGATAGGTGATGGTAAATTCTTTAAAAAATAAATTATAAAATTTCATGTTATGTTATAATAATTTATTTGTATGTAGATGAATTTTTTCAATTTATATATGATATGAAAATTACATTTCTGTTAAACTTTTCGCGCCTCTTTTTTGCACAAGTCCGTGCCTCGCTTTCTCGGGAAGGCGCGCCTCCCAGTTTGGAAATCGCTTGGCTTGAGACATAAAATTGTGTAAATATCATTTATTTTTCGATCACATTATTAATAATTAACAAAATTTACAAAGTTTCACTTGTTTGATTTACTTGATACGTACTAAGCAAATAGGTTTTTCTAATTTGGAATCTGTGATGCACACTCACATGGAAATGAAAAATTCAAATAAATCACAAATTAAACAAACATTATCTTCAACAAATTCATAATAAGAATCATTTGTGATAAAAATTAGCTTTAGATAGGTTGGTTACTCACAATCTTAATATGTACTAATAATCGACTTTTTTACTATTTATATTACAATCCAGATAAAGTTCTGGTTATCCCAGTTGCCCACAGACCTATGTATAAAGAATTGAACCAACGAAAGAAAATATATTTTTTTAAATGGAGACCCAGTTATGTCTATTCTGGCATTTGCTCTGTGTTGATAGTAGAGAGCGTCATAGTAGATCCTAGATGACTCGATGAAAAAAAGAAAATAGATTAGACTAGATTAGATTGGGCCGGAGGAGGAGACTCCAACCCGGACACCGCAGCCATTTTTTTATTAGTTTGGAAAATACTTCTTTTCTATTCTGTCCAACAGAATAGAATATTTGAAATTATGCTTTAACAGGAAATGCATTTTTGAACGTGGTATTTACGAGTTATGCAATCGATATGAGAAGGAGAGAGAGTTAGAAAGAATGGATTTTTAGAGAAATAAACTAGAATATATGCTGAACACTGTATAATGAATAGAACACGCATACTGCAAGAACTTTACAATAGAAGTTAGATAGCGAGAGAAATATAAAGAGACAGACTGGCTGAGTGATGAGAAAGTAGTAGATAGGTTGCTGACTGGTTGTAAACTGGTCGTAAAACTGTTCTGAACTGTACGTACTGCAGTCGCTCATTTTATATGAATCTAACTGTCCTTTCCCAATCTGGCCTAGCTTGGGGAGTAACAAACTTTTGATTCATTTAATGTGCTTCTACACTCTTCGGATCCAATGAATCTTTAATGATTCGGACGGATCCCATTACAGTTATGAACATAATAATTTAAAAAGAAATATTCTGGGATACTGGAATGGAAAATTCCCATATTATATTTGAGAACAAATGTTTTCATTGATTTAAATTTATTCAAAGAAGTATTAGTTTACTGAATTCTTTTCTGAATATTTTTCTCAGCATTCTCAGAAGTATGTAAAATGAACATTTCATTTAAAATTAGTAAGTTTATTCTTTACTAATTTTTGATCAGGCATCAAATTCCAGATAGTTTTTGGGGGAACCGTAACGTGCTGACTAGGTGCTCCCCATAAAAATCGCCATCAGGCCTTGCACCTTCCATGGACAGTTGCGCCTGGGTTTCTTTTAGTAACAATATATTTAAAAAAAACAATCAGAAACAATGAAAATTTAAAACAGTATTCATAGATATACTGCTGATGACGAACTGCCCACAGAACTACCGTCTCATCAATAGCTAAAACGAATTAAATAAAGACAAGAAAGGAGATAGATGAATCTATAGATTGTTTTTCTGGAAAAATCCATAAATGTAAAAATATTAACTTTTTTAATTACATTTTGTAATGATGACAATCATCCATAAAACAATTATAAGTAGTAAGAATGTTCTTAGATAAAAGATTGACTTGGAGCCTACATACTCGAATGAAAAGACTTGAACTTAATAGTCGCTATCGCCTACTCAAAAGACTACTCGACAACAGATCACTAAATAGCAAACGACTCATATACGCACTAGATTAAAACCTATCTGGATTTACGGCATCGAACTATAGGGTTCAATGTATCGTACCAAACTCCAAAGAATTAAAGAATTTAAACTCTCCGGTTTAAAAATCCTTCGCCCCATTTTTATGTTTCAATTCTAACAATTCACACAGACCCAGATTTTTTTTTGTTGCAAGCAAGTAAAATAAGAGCGCTGGAATAAATTTACTAATTTTAAAAGTCCCCCCCCGGTAGGTTCGGGGGAAGAATAGATCTACAGTATCCTCCGCTTGATCTAATAACCTTATCCTATCTATTCCATTCCTTTTACTCCCGATCCCTCCTCCTTTTCCCTTTCTGAATCCTTACCATTCCATGGGTGGGTGATTCTCATTAACAGTGGTGAAAGCGGCTTACCTAGGGGAAGGTAACCCCAAAATCAAAAACCCTGGTCCTCCATGATGGGAGTTGTTGCGTTGGGCCAGCTCCCCGACCAACATACAAAAAAATTTAAATGCTAAAAGAACAAACAAAGCAGTTTGGCAAAGAAAACCTCAATTTGGGGAAAATCTTGGAAAAGAAAAAAGTAAAAATAAGCCATCAGACGTTTTCATTCCCACTTTAATCCGCGTATCCGAAAATTATCATCCCATAGTATACCAGATAATCCAACCGCATGTTTAAGGCATAGTAACTTCCTCTGCTTAAATAGAGAGTGTAATTAGTTCCGAATTTGTAATTAGGGAGTTAATTATTACTTATTAATAAATTAATCACTGGATAGCTTCTCCCCTCGTTTAGTGTATGCGAGTGAGCTGTGTTAATGCCAGTAGGCAATGCTATTTATAGTGCAATTAGCGCTGGTGTA
This sequence comes from Triatoma infestans, assembly GCA_011037195.1. NCBI lineage: Eukaryota > Metazoa > Arthropoda > Insecta > Hemiptera > Reduviidae > Triatoma > Triatoma infestans. The sequence goes on from JAAEAF010004136.1 coordinate 39,845, forward strand.
ACAATTCAAATAAAATAAATAATAATAATAATAATAATAATAGTAATAATAAGAAAGTATTTGTATAGTAAAATAAAATAACAATTGTCTTAAAAGCCGTGTTTATTAAAAATATAATTTACACATTTAATAGATAAAGAAAAATGGCGTATACAAGCAATTATAACTAAGCTGTAAGGAAATGAAATGATGTTATCATTCATATCCATGTGAAAACACATTAATTATTTAAAAAAAAAGACTTTCATTGGCTAATTGTAGTTTACTGTCAGCTAGATAATTCATTTTAGAACCCTCATAATTTTAATACATGATATATGTACGTATATTTTATTTATACATAAAAAATGTTCGAGTCCACATCCTATGTTTTTAGGTTTTTCTTCTGGATTACATTTTATTTTATTTTTAATTTTATAATTATATTATTAAAAATGGACATAAAAATTTACCGGAAATACACGTTTAAGATTTCTGAGCGTGGTTTTTTAGAAATTCGTCTGTTTTGTACTATGTTTGTTTTCAAAATAATACAAAAACGTAAAAAAGAAATCACAGAATATTCAATCTTAGGATATTTTTTCCTTTTAGACTGTTAGATATTTTCTAACAGGCTCTCAGGCATCTGGTTGGATCTCTTATTGGATATTTGTGGTTTAAGGAGACATCTCTACATAATGGGGCTCATGCCGGATCCATTTTGTAGAGTCTGTGAGACAGATGAGGAAACACCCCATCCATCTTATGATTGATTGCCTAGGTTGTGAGGAAATTAGGTTTTCAGGACCTTTGGTCGGAATAGGATGTCTGTGGAAGAGCTTAGGCTATTTCCGCTTAAGGTTATTTATTGTCCGATTTATTCGGACGGCGGTGAATCTTAGATGGATTAGATCCGGGTCTGGATTTTTGTTCTAAATCGGGTTTGTTGTTGTTTTTCTTGGGGTAGCTAGCTATATGGGCCCAGTGAGGCTTTGGATAGCGTAGGGTTTCCCTCCCCCACAGACAAATAATAATAAATAATAACAGTGGATCATATTAATAAGGTTTTCATCAAAATACAATGAAACTGAAAAACAACTTCACTTAATGAATTTCCCGTCATTTTTTTTTTCTTTTCTAATTTTTATTTGAAACATTTTACCCGGAAAAATGCAGTTTAGTAGGCTGTGGGGAGGGCTGGCTATGACATTGAGGCTTTCATTTGAAATGTTAGCATTTGTTTATAGTTACAGTACTCTTCTAATATATTATCAATACGGGAAAATTCAAAGTTTAAAAAAGAAATTGTTAAAATCGCAAATATGATAGGATTTTTTTCATTTGCCCTAATTTTCACGAAAATTATTCCGACGATTTCCATTAAACTGATTGATATATATCTATTATTCACTTCAAGCTCAACAACTTTTCTTTGTATTATAAGTCTAGATAAATAAGATTTAGGGAATACTCCAAAGAAAATGCTCCAATATTAGACTTACATATAAATTACCAGAACATATAAAACTAGTTTAAAAAGAGAAAGTAAATTATTTGAATTTGGAGAAATTATATGAAATCAAAGCATTCAGACAATAGAAATGGCTGTAGAAGTGGTCCGTGTGGCCATGCTAGCAGGGAAAAATAAATCGATTTCTCCCATTCAGATAATTGCCGATTTTTTTTATCCTACTTGTCAACGTCTGCTAAGTGACAAGTAGCTAGATAAATAAAGACTTTAATAGTAAAAAAAGGTATGAAAAAAAAACCTTTGATAAGACGAGACTGACTGGTTAACGAAAGTAGAAACGTAATGCTACTGAAAATCGGAATCATGGACTTTTTTATGATGACACATCAAACCATATAGCAAGGGTCGGCAACATATGACCGGAGAAATAGGTCACTCTTAGCTTAACACTTCAGGTGACCCACCCAATGATCGACTTGAAGTTTACATTTTTTTTTATTTTAACTTAATGTGAATTTTTTGGAATAATTCACACAATAATACTCTCGTCGAATTTAGATTAGATTGACAGAAGGGGGCCTCACTCTACTGCGACTTTTATTAAGAGTCTATTGTGGATTCCCTAACATTATAGCACATCCTTCAGCTTCGCCCTCTTAATCAGGCCTAACAAAGCTAAGAGTGGCTCCGTCATGAAGCTCTTAGCTTCGGGATTGCTTGTCCCCAGTTGAAGAAACCTCGTTAGGCTGGCACAGTCACAAAGGATGTGTACCGGGATTTCTCAGTATAACGCGTTTTCTGCAAGTAGTAATTAGTGCATGTGCCTATTCAGTTTACAGTGCCCACTATTAGCCTTATGTCCCCTTCGGCTATTGCTCAATAACTTCCCGGTAAATTTAGGCAATTGTCTCTTAATGAAGAGTTTAGCCTGCCTCTGTCTTAGGGTTCTCTTCCACCATTGCAGACGTTATTCTTCTATCCAGCCTTTGATAAACGATTGAATTACGCTCCTTGACAACCCGCAGAAGCGTTCGGGGCCTATAAAGGTATCTTTCAAACTCTCCCTCGCTAGGGCATCCGCCCTCTAGTTGCCCAGAAACTCAGCATGTTCCGGCACCCACGCGAGTGTCAGCTTATTCTGAACACCCACCTCGGTTAGGGCAGTTGATCGAATTTACGTGCGCAGTCTCTTAATTAGTATAGCTAAACTCGGTAGAAAAAGAGTCTTCTAAATACTATTCGCAAAGCCTACGTAACCAATTGTTGTAGTGATTAGTTCCGCAGAGCTGGAAAGCATCAGAGATATTTTCCATGGTAGCCTGCTTCATTTTATGGTCAGCGACGGTTTCGGGCGTTCGCCCATCTTCCGACGCGTTTTTCAGACAGTGTGACAACACAGACATGCACAGAGCAAATTCAGTTTTACACACTCACTTACAGAGTGTGTAAAACTGAATTTGCTCTGTGCATGTCTGTGTTGTCACACTGTCTGAAAAACGCATCCTGAAGATGGGCGAACGCTCGAAACCGGTTGATGACCACAAAATGAAGCTACCACGGAAAATGTCTCTGATGGCTACGTACCCAATTTGGTTGAGTAACTGTTGAATTTAATATATATATATATATATTCTAAAATCAATTTAATGTTTCTGTTACCCCCTACACTTGTTGACAATCCACACGTTTCGTGGTACAGTCCACACTGTAAATATTGTTTCTTAACAATGTTACTGAAATATGTTGCTGTTTGTTACGCATCTATTCAATATTGTTTCTGGTTTGTTGCTGGAACCGTTTCACGGATGTTGTGTCACACAAATAATAGTAGTTCCAGGTTTCCCGTCTGAAGGGCAAAACATGAGAAATAAATGTGAACATGTTTCGACAGTCTGGATGTGCATGTATGTTTATATTATAAACACGGTTTCACGGTTCATTTCACAGCCAACCACAGCCAATGAGCAAGAAAGTTTGCAAAAAAATGTGGAGCCAAAAGAAGATTCTTAAAACTCATCGAAAATATCTTATTCCACCCCATTGTGTTGTGGGATGTCAAGTGTAGTGAGTATAAAGACAGAAATAATAGAGAAGGGGATGTTTTAGAAAATATGGCACAATTATTTCAAGTGACAGTTGCTGAAATTGAAGAAAAAAAAAAAATACATATCCTAAGAAGTCAATTTCGCCGAGAAACATGAAAAATTCATGGACTCTAAAAAAGTGGTAGTTCACCGAAAATGTGTAATTGGTTTGGATACGAGGCCGCTCTCGTTTCTTTTGCAAAGATCAATCGTCTTTTTCGAAAAAGCCTGTTCCATCTTCTATCCTTATAACTGTCATAGAACCTTTAAGCTTAAACTAAAATTTCTTTGTAACCAAGTTTTAAACTGTAGATTGATATTAAATTTATTCAAATTACAAAACACACCCAAAAAAATAAATAAAGTGATAAGAATGATGTAAAGTAATTAGATCATGAAAAACCATTGTAATAAATTTGTAATCGAAATTGTTTTTCTTTTTTCTTTTTTTCTTTTTTTTATTTATTTCTTTTGTATTGAAATAATGGCGAACAGCAAGCAGCAAGTGGCGGCAACATGACAAAGAAATCATGGACCCCAATGTTTAATGCATGTTATATGGGTAGAAAAAGCTCTTTTGGATTTTTACCGTCTTCTCTTAAGTTCTTCTGTGATACCTTCGCTACAACAAACAGCCACAAATTTATATAAGTTTCCCCACTCACGTAATCTATACAATGTATTCAAACGTTTACAATAATTTAATTGTTTTAATGTTGTAAATAAAAAATAAAAACAAAATACTAAAATACAAATTTGTAAGCAAATTAATAAATATAAAAAACAAAATTAAAACATAGAAACAATATATATATATCATACATCAGTTAATTATAGAATACTACTTTTTATATTCATGTATACACTTCCCCCATTAATAAAAAAGTAAAAATACACAGACGGCCAAATTATTTCGTTGGTAAGTCATTGTTTTTATCTCATTTTTTTTCTTTTCATTTTTTTATCCTAAACTCCAAAGGCCAAAAAAGAGAAAAATACAGTGGCCATACAAGATTTATTATATGTAAAAAAAAAAAAAATAAAATAAAATAAACTTTATAAGAAAGATTACGCTTATGAGCGTTTTTCTTTTGTTCAGCACGCTTGTCCGTGAATATAGTAGGTTTTTTTTTTCTTTTTAATATTATTTGTTTTTCATAAAACAAGTAAAGATATAAAAAAACGATAAAGTGGAATTATAAATTTTATAATATACAATATAAATTTTCTATAGTGATAACAATCTCCATGTAATATTGTAACATTGTAACAAATTTGTTTTTTCAACACATGTTAAACTTGCAAAGATTATTACTTCCTTTAACTGCTGTTACAGGAAGTATTTGCATATGTGCTAGATTTTGGAAATTGAGTTTTCATAGGAAATACACGTTTTGTGATCCCTTGCGTCCAAAAAAAAAAAAGTAGTTTTTAGAAAATGGTCTGTATCTGTATAGATGTGTATGAAAAGAATATATCAAAAAAAGGAAAACTTGCAGGAAGTTCAAATTGGTACTTCCCTTTAGATACTATAACCGTATCAGACACGAAGATTTCCCGCAAAATCCATCAAATCGGAAGTGCCACTTTACTGAATGTTTTTTTGTTTTTTTTCAATTATTTCTGATTTTCTCGAAAATGGGCTCCAACGATTTTCGTTAAACTTGGTATATCAACTACACATACAAAGAGCTTACAACATTTATTTATAATATTACTCCAGGAAAATTCATTTAAGGGCACTTTTGGGTGAGGGATCGTGTTATAGTTTCCTCTAAAGTGCTATTTCAGTTTATTACACAATTCTATCATCTAAATAATATTAATTTTAGATGGGCGGGATTTATAGAGGGGCGGGTGTTGGTGTAGTGGTTATGAGCATGGACTTGTAAGTGGGAGGACCCCAGTTCGAGTCCAGCGTATAACTAAATTTTATATTTGTTTAAAAAATGTTATTTTTAAAGTAAGTACTTTCGCCCCCGTCCACGACACCTAATTTGGTAGTTGGACGTTAAGCCAGCCTGAATAAATAGGCATTACTTTACTTTAGTTACTTTTATTTATATAGAGTTTAAAGAAAATCGGATGACCAAAAAGTACGCTTTATGGAAAAAGTAGTTTTGAGTTTTCTACTATTTTCTTTAAAACGGCTCCAACGATTTTCTTTGAACTAAGTTTATCAACTACACACACAAAGAGCTACAAACATTTATTTGAAACATTTCTCCAGGAAAATTCATTTAAAGGCACTTTTAAAAGAGAGGTGGGGGGGTTATGATTTCCTCTAAATTGCTATTTTATTTCAACAATGTGCTATACAATTCTGTCAACTAAATAATATTAATTAGAATTATATTAGTTGCCAAAATTCTCAGTTTGAAGAAAATCGACTGAACGGAAGTGCGTCTTTACTGAATAGGTTTTTCAGTTTTTTTTTTTTTTTTGTTTTCTTTTGTGATTTTCTCCATAAAAATCGCCGACGGTTTTTAAACACTAAATAAGAATTGTAAATGTGAAGAAAAATTTCGCCATTACGCAAGTAAGAGCAAGTCGAGTGAGTGTTTCATACCAATTTTTATTTTTTAATTTTATGTGAATATTTTTTTAAAAAATAGATTATAAATTATGAGCACACGAAAAGCTTTTCTATTCTAAAATTATGCAGAAAATAATGCAATAATGCGTATTGTAAAATTTGCATATTGCAAAGTAAAGCCATCTGTGAGGATCCCTTTGAACTAACTGAAGAGAATTGCTTACCACTAAGAGGGTAGATTTCGCCTACTACCCTAAAATACCTTTCTGACTTTCAAATGCCGAACAAATAAAAAAATATGCTAATATTTCTTCAATTATTAATACGATCGTTTCAATTTTTCTTCTTTTTACTTTCTCTTACTTTCTAGTAAGAGGAAGTATTGTAATCGTGTCAAATTTTCGATATCGAGTTTTCACCGGAAATATCCGTTTTGAGGTCCCCTGAGTCCAAAAAAAATGGTTTTTAGCAAAGTGTGTGTGTGTGTGGTAAGTATGTATGTGAACAGTATAGCTCAAAAAAGAAAAACCATAGAAAGTTGAAACTTGATATTCCGTTTATTATATCACCATGGGATCTGACAGTACGTTATCTGTCAAAATTCCTCAACCGGAAGTACCACTTTACTAGTGGGATTTTTTTACTTTTTGCAATTTTCTCCAAAATGGCTCCAACGATTTTCTTTAAACTTGGTATATCAACTACACATACAAAGTGCTTACGATTTTTATTTGAAACATTTTTCCGGGAAATGCAATTTAAGGGCAATTTTATGGGAGTGGTGGGGGGGGGGGGGGGGGTCATGTTTTCTCTAAAGTCTATCATAGTTAGAAATTACAATTCTATCATCCAAACAAAATTAAGTAATTAGAAATGAATAGATGGCCAAAATTTCGAGTTTTAAGAAATTTAGTAAACCGAAAGTGCTCTTTTACTGAGCAGTTTTTTTTTTTTTTTTTTAGTTTTCGACGAATTTCGTTAAATTTTTGGTACATAAACTATAAAATTTGTCAATTATAATTTTGAGAACAGGAGTAAGAGGAAGCTTGTGAGTGTTTAACAACAGATTTTTTTTTTTTTTTGTTGAAATTGAATAAGTTTACCGGAAATAAAAATTTCTGAGGTTCTTTCAATATGAGATAAGAAATGTTCAGAAATTTATGTGTGTATGTGAGTGAATAATATAATGGTAAAAAATATTAAAGAAAAATTGCCGGACATTTGATGCAATCCAATTTGAAAATTGACGGCCATATTTGTTAAGCGGAAATGCAATTTTACTGGGGTTTTTTTCCCAGTTTTTTTTTTTTTATTTTTTCGAAAATTTCGTAGACTATTTTAAAAAAAAAAAAACAGTCCTTCTTTTAAATTCTATATTTTTTGGCGTTATGAGTGTGAGTTTTTTTTAGGCTTCCCTCCAAAGTACCATTCGAAAATATATTTCGAAATCCCAGAGGTTATGGGTAACTCGTATATGGCAAGAATACCAATTATTTTATTGCTTACAAAATACCAGATGTAAAGAAATTTCAATTAACCGGAAGTACGACTTAACAAGATAATATTTTCAGTTCCCTTGGTTTTTTTTTTTTTTTTTTCTCGAAACCAAAGAATTTTTCTTCCAAAGAGACTTCTCAGGCACTCCCCAATAATGCTTCATCAAGAAATTAAACAATTCCACAGTCATTAAATGGTCATTTTCTTTGAAATTGCGAGTTTTAAGAAAATTAGTTATAATCTGTCTTTTGTTTTTATTAACAAGAGAAATATTATAAATTTAATATTTCTTTTGTTCTTATAATAAATCATAATTTTGAAAGAATAAAACTGAAAAGTATGGTAAGGAGATCTGTAAGTTTTAATTGCCAAAACTTGAAATCAAATTTCAGTAGTATGAAATATAAATTTAATTGTTTTAGGGACTATTAAATAAGCGAGTATTATATTCAAAATATGAAAAAAACATAGTTCTATGTAAAATATATATATATAATTATCATTTTCCTCTTCTTGAGAAAATTATGATAATAATACTATGGAAAATATATATATATATGTTGGCTGTAATGTGAAATTATAAAATACAAGCTGAGATGTCTAAACAAAAACAAAAGAGACAGTAGAGGATGTGATGCTGTTCTTAACCATTAGTTTTTAAAATGACACAAGAGCTTTCTTCAACTTCCAACAATGGAGGAGACGACACACACACACAACAACAACAAAAAAACACAGAAAAAAAAAGAGGAGAAACCTTTTGCGCGACCGGGGGAAATCTACCCAACATTAGACCATAATAATGCTTATATAATTAGAGCAACAGGTTTTAAAACGGAATTTATACTAATTTACAAAAATACTGGCAGTTTTCTATACTACTCCTCTATTTATACCTACTAATAATAATAAATAATAAACACTATTATGGTTAATTGTATAATATTTTTTGTTATATAATCAATTTATTATTAGAGAACCAAATTTGAACATTTAAGATTCTCAAAGATAAAGTGAAAAAATCTAGTTTAATGCATAGTCTGTCTGGAAAATCGAAAAAAATTGTGGAGTTGATAACAACCATTTAGGAGTCGAAAGATTATAAAAAGTCAATCTCATTGAATAAATTAGGATAAAGGGGTTATGCAGAAAATTTAAACAGAAAAGATGTTATGTGCGTCAAAAGGAAATGAATTTAAAAAGTAGAAAATCCGGGTAGGAAGAGCAGGTGGAAAAAAAAAATAAAATAATTGCTAAGTCAACCTTGTCTCATCCAGGTTACATTATTTATCCTACAAAATGAACTTAAGGTTCCTTTAACAAAGTAATAATCATATTGTATTTTTTAGTATAAAGAAATAGGATAAACTGAAAACCAAAAGTAGCAATTAAGTGTAATGTGTACATCTTTGGGCGAATTAATAAATGTAAATTGTGTCGAAATATATTCTTGTTATATATTTTATGATTGTAAAGTAAGGAATTTTTCCGATGTACATATATATATTTATAAATTTGGGTTTTTTGAAGGTTGGAAGGCACAAAAGAAACAGTTAGTTGAGCCAGAGATACCTGGCCTACCCCCCTATCGCTACATTTATTTAGGACAAAGGGAATTTCCCTCTTCTCAATTTTTCCGGGGTGAAGGTAGAATATATAAGGTGGACCCTTTTAGGGAAGGGGTTCAGTTCAAAATTTATACCGTAAAAAGAGTGAAATCTGTGATTAGAAAAGCCATGTTACAGCAGTGAGTGGTGGAATTGCCCCAAGAAACCCAACCTTCTTCAAGTCAGTAAATATGTAAAATATGTAAGTTTATAAAAAGCAGTTACTCCTAAATGACCAGACACTTAATATGCTGTTATATCACAATATTGTATTTATTAATTTTTGACATATACTTTTTATTTTAATGATATATTTTGTAAATCTATATATTTAATTGTCTTTTCAGCCTCTCCAACTTCTGTATAAACACAGACCTCATAAAATCTCTTTTGAGAAGATTTCAAATATAAATTATAACAATTAATTATTAATTAACATATTTAATTTACCCCCCACCCCCAATACAAATCTTTATTACATAAGACGGAAAGATTAAAAACTGGGAAATGAGTGATTCGCTGCTAAGATTGAGATATACATAAAACAAACTGGAAATCTTAGAGATCCGAGGCTCTATGATGGAGAGTCTGGAGAAACTGGTTACTATAGGCGATCGCGGCCAAGAAAAGAAACTTTGAACCTATCATTTCTAGTGTAAATGCGTTTTACATTTTCAAAACGTTACATTTTTGGAATTAATTGAAAAGGGAGAAGTATTTTTTGGTCATCATTAGAGGGAAAAATTTCAAGTATTTTTTATTTTGTTTCGTATCTCTCCATGGAATACTGTAGAGGGGTATTCCATGGATATACCAAACAGAATAAAATATTAACTGCTGAAATATTAAATTCTTTGTAAATTGTTCCATAACGACCAGTGTTTCTTTATGGTCTGCTTTGTAAAGCAACGGTACAACTTCTTCCACATACTTTTTGCTAGGAATAACCTCTTCGATTATATTCCTCACTGTTTATTGTTTAGCGAGATTCATGTGATTGATATTACTTTATTGCATCAGAGATATTTTCCGTGATTGGCTGCTTCTTTTTGTGGTCATCGACCGGTTTGGGGCGTTCGCCCATCATCAGGATACTTTTTCTCAAACAGTATGATAACATAGATTTGCACAGAGCAAATTTAGTTAATACTCTCTATGTGTATTAACTGATCTATGTGTATCAGTGTATCAACTAAATTTGCTCTGTGCAAATCTATGTTATCACTATGGTTACCAGGTGAAAAATGTAAATATATATGATTAAGATTTCAAAAATATATCATTTAGGTAAGAAATATTTTTTGAAAACTATATTAAATAAAAACCAACTTAAATCTTTCAAAATTTGTTAATTTATAACGAAAATAAATGCACATACAGCTGCCGCCATAAAATCTTAGACGTGAATGTCATCTGATTGTCAATTGGTGTATAGCATCCTTTAAGTATTTGTAACCTAAATTTTTAGATTTGTCATTTTTTTGACACTTGGCGAGAGCGGAACCGGCGGAATGCAGTGGCGCACGCCATAAACGAGACTCCTATCAACCAATCAGCATTCACTACTTGTTCACTGATGATTGTGTGGCGCGAGATGAGCGCGCTAATGTGAATTATTATTGTTATCATCGCAGTGATTGGATAAATATATCATTTTTAGATATATATATTTAGAGTCTAATATCATATATCAATAAGAACAAAATATATCAGGGTGATATTAAATATATTAGATCTGGCGACTCTAGTTATCACACAGTTTGACAAAATGCATCCTGATGATGATGGGCGAACGCCCGAATCCGGTCGATGACCAGAAAAAAGAAGTAGGCTATCACGGAAAATATCTCTGATGCTTTCCAGCTCTGCGGAACCAACCAGAACAATTACTTTATTATTATTTTTTTTTTCAAGTATCCGACGTTACTTTGCTCCGACGACAAAGTAAGCCTTCTCTGGTCACAAACCATCAGCCAGTCATAGTATGCTTAAATTACTTTAACGTTTAACTATGTATCATTGGGCAAAACAAAACAGAAAAAAAAAATGTAGAAATTGTTAATTAGAATTGTTATAAAAAAAAAAATAAAAATAAAAGAAAGTTATGAAGTATTTTTGATGTAGCAGACAAAATAAAACAACTGAAAAAAAAACCTAAACAAAACAATACACCAGATGAAATGTACGTAAAAAAAAAAAATAAAAAGAAAATAGAAACACTAGCGAATCATAATACAGAACAAAAGTTAGAAAAGATTGGCGCGCTTGGAATTTAAATAGATTCACCCATCAGGTCTTAGAGAAAGAGAGACAGAATGTGCGAGAGATGGTTGGCGTATAGAACAGCTATACTACTAGCTATTCTTTAGATAGAACCAGTGTATAACTGATTAACGTTTAATGTAAGTCAGATCACGTGTCCAGTTTTACCTATTCTGTGCATCTATTGATTCATATATTTTAACGCACTCACTGACATTAATGAGAATTTGTCAAGTCCAATTAACAACGGCTAGGCATTAAATTAAAATACAATTACGGTATAAGTAAGATAATATTTAATTTAACTTCCATCATATTATAATAAATTTTAAAATTGTAATTTTAAATCTCCCTTTTCTTTAATAGCTTAGCAAATAGATTGCCTTTAATATTTTATAAATGAATGCTTTATTGTTATTGAAATAAATAAAATGGTGCCATATAATTTTGTTCTTTTGGTTATTATAGAGATTATTCGCTAAATTTTTAAAAAGTTTTCTTTATACAATTACAAAGCACTGATAAAATGCAAAAGAAATGTCTGTCTACCATGGACGGACTATTTGTCATTAATTAGCTGGTCAATTTATTATATATTCGCCTTGGTGACAATCAAAAAAGGAAGAAAAATCTAACTGGTTCACAATTTAGTCTAATCTAACCAACATTTCAAGTTTTACAGAGAGTATTTTCTTTTGAGGCAGCCTTGCAAAGGCTTTGTATTTAATTCGCAGCCGTTATGATTTCTTTTCTAGAAATTAATGTTTTTTTTACATTTTATGACTTTATTTTTTACAAATCATAATATGGGCCAGCTCATCAAGAGCTTTACACATAGAGATTAGAGGTAAAATACGTTATTTCATAAATCTTGGTAGAGTCGCGGTTTCAGTCTTCTAGATTGAGTAGGTTCCCCTATATTGTAGTGGGACGTTGAGGATAGTGTGTGAAGTGTGAGGAAGAAGTTGTCTGTTAATTTAATCATGTGTGTGTGAATATCTGTAATGTCTAGTTCTCTGTGTATTTGTGTAGCAATTCGGAGTACTTTGTTTTGAAATGTCTGAAGTCGCTTCGTCAGTGTGTTGCTGGGGCAGTTATCCAGACTGGGCAAGCGTATGTCAGCAGAGGTCTGAGAAGCGTCTTATAAAGAAGTACTGTACAGAAGTGTTTGAGTGGTGTGTTTCTGTTTATAAGTGGATATAACTGTTTCAGTCGGCTGTATGCTTGTTGTAGTTTGTTGTTAATGTGTAGCCTCCAGGTGAGTCTGGTGTCAAGGATTACACCAAGATAGCGCACTCCTTGGTCCTTCGGTTTCCATGGTATTTCCTGGTTGTTTAGCTTTAGTCGCCGAAGGTCTTCATTTTGAAATCTCCGAAAAGAGAAAAAATTTTTGCTTCTGTTTTAGTGATGTTGAGACGTAGCTTCCATTTTTGGAACCATTTTGTAATGATGTCTATAGTTTTTTGTAAGTCAGTGATGCTTTGGTCAATGTTGTCGTTAGTTGAGGCTATCATTGTGTCATCTGCGTATTTGGCTAAAGTAGCTGAAGTTGGTTCAGGTATGTCCGAACAGTAAAGGTTAAAGAGTATAGGACTGATGATTGCACCTTGCGGTAGACCCGCGAGAATTTGGCGTCTAGTACTATATGTGTTGCTGACTCTTATCAGAAATATTCTGTCCCTTAAAAAGGATCCTATGATTTGAGCAATGTAGTCGGGTTCGTTTGTGTGTCTGAGTTTGTAGAGTAGTCCTGAGTGCCTAACTGTGTCGAATGCAGCGGCTACATCTAGAAATATCGCTGCAGTATGTTTCCTTTTTTCAAAGCTGTGTACTATGTATTCTGTAATTCTCTTTGATGTACTGGTGAGTGTTTTGGTCTGAATCCGAATTGATGTGGTGGAATTGCGTTTGTGTCAGTCAGATGTTTTAACAGTCGTCTACAGATACATTTTAAGAGGATTGAATATAAAGAGTTATTTTTAAAACTAAGAATTAATTCACGTCAGTAAGCCCACTTTAACTACTCAGTAATTTTCAGTTAAATTTTTGAACTTTATAAGTTGATCAATGAGAGTTATTTTTGATCGAGATTTTTTAAAAATTCTATATGATTTTTTTTATATAAAAGCAAAAATTAAGCGTTAACATTTTTTCTTATTTCTCTTTCTTTGAGAGATTTGTGTTTTGCTCAGAAATAAGAGTTATTCTGCGCAATTTTTATTATTTCTCTCAAAATATAAAGAATCGTGCCTGATAATCGATGCGTTTTACTATTCGACCTTTTCTAATACGCGATTGTAAACAAGCAATAGATAAATTTTCCATGATATCTTGCTTCTTTTTGTAGTTATCAACCGGTTTTTGGGCATTCGTCCATAATCGGGATTTTTCTTTTTTCAAAACTGTGTGATAACATTGACTTGCACAGAGCAAATTTAGTTGATACACTCAAGTCGATAACCCTGATGATGTTGCAAACGCCTGAAAGCAGTCGATAACCACAAAAAGAAGCCAGGCTATCCACGGAAAATATCTCTGATGCTTTTCAGCTCTGCGTACCCAACCACAACATTCAAGTAGATAAATTCATATTCAATAAAATTCAGATTGAATGACCACCAGCGTAGACTATCGTCTACACATTTAGAGCAGGTTACTGTTTTGAAATTAAATTTTGTTTACATATATTTACACGTGTTATAGGCTTAACAATGGTAAATTTGTTAATTGTGGACAATTCATAGAAACAAGAGCGGAGAAGTCATTCAGTAGTGAAACTCCGAGTTATTCAGTAAGTAGATCACGAGGCCACTGACGTTTTAGTCTTCTTGTTGAATTTATAGTGTTAGTTAGGGATACAAGTTCACGGACGAGAGGACTGACATGAGATGATAAACTGTTGTGAAATCTGTTGTAACGGAATATGGATTTCTTGACGGAAGTCTGTGTGGATTGTATGATTGGAAACAAAGAAAGGAGCTGGAACCATTTTGTGGAGGATTTTGGTTTGGAGTGTTTGGATACGATTAAAATTAGATTGTTTGGTTGAACCCCACAGTTCGGAGCCGTAAGCCCAAATAGGTTAATTATGACTTTGTAGATTAGAAGTTTGTTAGTAAGTGTTAGGTTAGATCGTTTGTCAAGGAGTCGCATCAGTATTTTGTAACTTTGAAGTAGTGGCTGTCGTTTGAGTCTGGTATGTCGATTCCAGGTAAGGCGTCGGTCCAAGTATAGTCCTAAGTAGCGAACTAAAAAATTCTTTTTAAGTTTATTTTATTTTATTAATTAATTATGTATTTTGGACAATTCATAGCTGCCCCGGAAGTGCCCTTAAATGAATTTTCCCTGAGAAATGATTTAAATAAAAGTTGTAGCTCTTTGTGTATGTAGTTGATATACCAAGTTTGAAAAAAAATCGTTGAAGCCATTTTTGAGAAAGACGCAAAAACGTAAAAAAAAAAAAAAAAACTAGTAAAGCGGTACTTCCGGTTGAGGAATTTTGACAGATAACGTACTGTCAGATCTCATGGTGATACCTAAATCAAGTTTCAACTTTCTACGATTTTTTGTGTTTGAGATATGCTGTTCACATACATGCACACACACACACACACACACACACAGACCATTTGCTAATAACCACTTTTTTGGACTCAGGGGACCTCAAAACGGATATTTCCGGTGAAAAACTCGATATAGAAAATTTGACACGATTACAATACTTCCTCTTACTATGAGTAAGAGAAAGTAAAAAACTTTCCACTAAGCGCTGGCTGTTGTAATTAAACTAAATTGTGTTTGATAAGTTTGTGGTGGGTGACATGTACAATATCATTTATACCTATCTTGGATATTAATTCATTATTACTGGCCGAGCATGTATCAATAAACAAATTTGATTTTTAATAATAAATTCTTTAATTAGAGGTACATCTAGTTTAATATGTAATACATCTATTTTTGTATTACATCCTCAAATATTGTCTAACATCCTCAAATTTTCACTTTTGGTTCATTTACAAATATATAGTTCCACTTAAAGAAGTATAAGAAATATTGAGGATGTTATATTTTTTGAAATGAATAATTCTAATTCTAACGCTTTTAAACTATTAATAAAATATAACTATTTACTTGTAATAATTAATAGCAATAACAAACTATACTTTCTTTTGAATTTCTTGTAATCAATTCTAATAATCAGAAATTAATTAAACATATATATATATATATATAATTAAATTAAAACTAGATCAATACTTTTTTAGATAAATATTAAATTGATACAGTTTTATATATAGGATAGGTATAAATATACGGATATAAGAAGGAAATGTGGGCGACGATTAGCATTTGAAATCATTAATACCCACCAGATGGTTCAAACAGGTATTAGATATATAACACCACAAAAAAACTACGTAGAATCAAGAATTTTGTTTTATCTAAATATATTGTTTAAAAAATAAAGTAAAACTAAAGTTATTAATCATTTATATTAAAATAAATTATTATTTATAAACAAATAAAGAATAATTAGTTAATAAACTTTTCAAAAATCATCAAAATGTTTTGTTTTTTTACGATTGGATTATATTGTTCCTTCCTTTGTGTGGGGGGGGGGGCTTCATTGAATAAGTTTTAAAATTTTCTAAGTGGAAATCAGATAGTTCCAATATTCCTTAAATAAAGTTGGCATCACAGAATTAATAAGAACATTATCTTCTTTTAAAGTCTACTTGCCTCCTGGTTTTAAACAATTATTTTCGACGTTTCTTCTCGACGTCTTGTTTTTGAAAAATAGATTAACATTATCTGGTGTAATCGATCTAAAAATTCATTCATTTTTTAACAACATCCTTTTACTCTCTTTACTATAAAAAATGTTGTAAATTGGATGTTGAAGTTCGGTCATACAAAAGAACTCTTTTTTAATTTTCTACCGACGTTTCAGCCTTCTTCAGGGTCTGTACCGAAGTTTTATTACAAATCAATAAAAACTAGAAATAACATAAATTATGAACTTAAAATAAATATTTTCAAAATAAACTATATAAATAAACTAAATAAAAAGTATATATACATATATATATAGCATATTCAAATTTAATTTAAACTATTGTTGTAGAACAGATCAATATTAAACTAAATCACAACTATTAAAACTTTGATAATATGTGGCAAATATAAGAGTAAAGTATGGAAATAACTTAGGAAATGTACTTACAAAAATTTTCAGTTAGAATTCCAGTAGTAATTATTCTAGTTTAACCTGTGACATACCAACACCAAGTGTTACGGACATTTGATGGGCCAAGGTTTATAAAGGGCTAGAAGAGTGGATGGGAAAACCGTGTCTTAGTCTATATGTTTTTTTGGAAATTCCAGGAGATTGTTATAACTGAGGGATAGGTTTTTGGTGTCTGTTCTAAAATTTATAGATAATTTATCTTTTTTAATATGTATCATTTCCAATATATTTCTTTTTTTATTATTATTGTTGATGGAGAGAATTTTAGTGTTTTCTATGTCAAATTCATGTTTGTATTGTATGCAGTGTTTCGTTACACTAAACACTAAAATATTTTATTGAATATGGTTGATGGGGTCCGCATTGCTGGATAACATCTGGTATTTTATCCATCGTAGCATGCATATTCATTTCGTTCCTAACTGGTTTCCAGATTTTCATCCATAGTCAGTGCAAATTCACCAAATTCATCTAGAGAGTTTACTTCAACGTAATGTTTCTGTTACACATACACACACACCCACACTTGTTGGTTTGTTGGTTGTACGTGTGTGTTTAATGACAAAATAGAATTTATTATAAATTATGATTAAACATTAGAAAATAGTGTATAATAAATAGCATGTTTTGAAGGATACTTTATAACTAAATTTTAATAGTGTTGTTAAGTATGCTCAGTGCAGTGGGTTGTCGGCAGTCTAAAATGCTCATTGGGGGCCCGGACGGAGCTTTGAGTAGTGGGATCCGATGTTTTTCACGGACCTCCCTCAGGTATCTGGTTGGATTCCTCACTGGGCATTGTGGTTTAAGGAGACATCTCTATATAATGGGACTTGTGCCTGACCCTTTTTGTAGAGTTTGTGAAACTGAGGAGGAAACATCCATGCATTTGATGACGAATTGTTTGGGTTGTGAGGAGATTAGGCTTAGGACCTTCGGCCGGAATAGGATGTCGGTAGAGTGTCCTTAAGCAGTGTCCTTTTAAGGTTTTGGTCCGATTTGTTCGGTCTGTTGTGAAACTTAGATGGTTAAAACCTGGGCCTGGATTTTCATTCTAGTCCCAGTGGTAGGTATTCTTTAGGGATAGCTATATGGGCCCGAGGGGGCTTTGGATAGCGTAGGGTTTACTTCCCTCCCCTTTTGGGAATAATAAGTATGCTCAGTCCTTTATCAAGTAATTTTTACAACTTATCACCCCTCTCTAATAAAAGATGACTTAAAAAAACACTGAGCAAAACCAAAGATTGTTTTGAACAGCGTAATGTTGTTACTGCCCCCCAGAACTGCATAACAAATCTATTTTCCTAGAAAAATGCTTCAAATAAAAATGATAGGCATTTATGTGTCACTCTACAAAGTATACGAAGTATAAAAAAAAATATCGTTGGAGCCATTTTTTTAAAAATCGGAAAAAAATTAAAATCAATTAAGTCACACCTCCCCAGTTGATGGATTTTCACCAAAACCCTGTGAGATTTTTCATTTTTGAGCTATTTTGTTCACTCGCGCATGCGCGCGCGTACACACATAAACACATGACTTTCGCTAAAAAAAACAAAACATTTCTTCGCATTTAATGGACCCAAAATAAAATATTAAATTTCGAAAAATTTGACACGATCTCAAAATGATGTCTGACATCATATTTTTTTTTTATCTTAAGATTACTAAGTGTGATCTACGAACACTTTAGTGAAACAACAAAAAAGAAGAAATCGTTGCATAGCAAACCACAAGATAAAAAAAACTAGACTTACAATAGTTGACAGGGGCGTGTCTAGGACCACTCTAATACCGGGTTATAGTGGTCATATAACTACGTGTATATATATATATATATATAAAATATACGAGTATATATGTATATATGAAGGATAGGATAAGGAGGATGGGAAGGATAAAGGAAGACAAGTAATCGACCTTAAGATTATAGTGATTACACTAGAAAGATGTGAACACCATTAGCGTGTTATACACATATACACTCTTTCACACACTCAGTCATACACATATACACACATACACACATATATATATATATATATATACATATATATACATAGTAGCGGATTGTTATTTGATCATATCTATAAAATAAGTAATAGGAACTTCGCCTCCCAACTTATCGACTGTCTTACAAATTACATTTTAATATTAAATATACAACGATCGTATGTATATTCAATAACATTAAATAAATTCCATAGCATCTACTTAAAAAAAAAAAAAAAAAAGTAAAGAAAAGCGTGGGCTCTATATATTATCTATACAAAGAACTAACTATGGACTTTTATGATAACGTTAAGAAACTTCAAGATTTTAGGATGAGTCTATTAGTTTCCCAAAAAACTTATGGATGCTTAACTATAGGTGGATTTCTATCGATAATATATTGCTAACCCCTATTTTATGGCTAACAGAAGCAGGATACCGGCTCTAGGCATACGCTTAAGGTGGGTAACAAAGTCTCGACTAATAGATACGGTAAAACAAAATGACAAAAAAAAAAAAATCAATAAAAATAATAATGAATATCTTATTATGTTAAAAAACATAAATAACCCAGTTTTAAATAGTCTAATTCAGGATGTTTAACTGATATATAGTTCATACTATATCGACTATATATTTTTTTTAATTACTGACGTAGGGGAGGGTGGGGCTTGTTGTTACAGGGGCATGTTGTTACAGTGTAAGTTTTAAAAAAATCGGCTGAGAGAAGCACTTCCTAAGTGGTCAAAGTTGAGATATGCGAGTGCTGTTTGTTCCCATCAGTTTCCCCGCTAAGATTCTGTCGCATATGGCGGCATTGTGTGACTTTCCTCGAAATATCATAGTGAAAGCTAAATTTTATTATTGAAACCGAAAGCTGTGATCTGAATACTACTAAAGTGTAAGGCTTTCATACTTATGCTGTTAATTCATATATCCTTAACAATAATTTCAATCCATTATGGTTGCGCTAGTATTCTTCGATCTATGTGTTTTTCGGATTAATTAACGAAATAGCGTCAGTGGGGTTAGTTACTACACTTGGTTGGAGCATGTTGTTACACTGTAACCTTAAATCAAACCTTACATACCTTAAATCAAATCAAGGCATGAAACTAAGTTACTCTGTGTTGTCACACTGTCTGAAAAACGCATCCTGAAGATGGGCGAACGCCCGAAACCGGTCGATGACCACAAAATGAAGCAGGCTACCACGGAAAATGTCTCTGACCCTACATATATTTGCCACAATTGTAATTCGGACTTAGAGATGGGTAGTGACAGTGAATAGAAAGAGAATGAATGTTTCTTGCATTTAAGTTTGTAATTATCCATGTTTAGATCATAATCAAGCTGCTATTATTATTAAAAATGAAGATCTAATAATTTGTTTTATTGAACATATTTCTTCAGTTTTATTTCCTTAAAATAAACACACAAACATGTATTTTATTCATTGTAACAATTACCCTCCCCGTATGTAAACAAACCCTACCGTTTGTTAAATTCAAATTTAATAGTATTTGAATTTTTTAAATGTTACATAATTTTGAAAAATCTCAAAAGAAATATATAATTAGTAGATAAATAAATGAGACAACAAATTAATCAATTTTCAGCAATTTTAAGTGCAACATACAGCAATTAAAAAATGTTAAATGAAATTTGTACAACAAGCCACACCCTCCCCTAAACTTAGATAAATAAATAAGTTAGTACTTCCTTCTTTTGTAATAATTTAATTATGTATTAACTCATAATAGTCCTAATAAATATTCCTAATATTAACTATTAATAATTATTTCATAATAGCAAAAAGGAAATCTTACATTCTTTGATTATATTACTTTTTGAGATACACTATATTCGTATGGAGAAAAGATAATGCATACTTAAAACAACAGTTTTGGTAGAAACCCACGTTTCGCCCATATTGCAATTAGCTTCTTCATTAGTTTTCAAAGTGTAACAACTCTAAAGAAGCTCATTGCAATATGAGCGGAAACGTCTGTTTCTAGCATACCACTGACGTGGTCTTAACCCTGAAACTCGTGTTTTTCATGAAAATGACCGTGATAACCTAAAAGAACAACCTAAAAACAAAAAATCCCAAATCAAATATTATATTACACTGGATAATGTTTATTTAAATAAGAAAATTGATATAAAAAATTGAATTATTATGACTAGGTATGGATGCACGTTGTTTTCAAGAGTATTTCTTTTATATATTTATATATAAATTAAATTTAATGTTTTTTTTTTGGTATTTTTGTCACAACTAAATGTAATATATTATTTTAACATCAGAGACATTTTCCGTGGTAGCCTGCTTCATTTTGTGGTCATCGACCGGTTTCGGGCGTTCGCCCAACTTCAGGATGCGTTTTTCAAACAGTGTGATAACACTCTGTGGTGTGAACTGAAGTGAAGAGTGTATAAACTGAATTTGGTCTGTACAAGTCTGTGTTGTCACAATGTCTGAAAAACGCATCCTGAAGATGGGCGAACGCCCGAAACCGGTCGATGACCACAAAATGTAGCAGGCCACCACATGTCTGTGATGCTTTCCAGCTCTGTGGAACCAACCACTACAAATATTATTTTAACTTGCAAAATTGAAATTTTCACAAAATTTCGAAGTCGAGATATTATCTGGTATTCGTTGTAGCATGTATAATTTGTTTTATTCGTGACTGGTTTCGGATTGTCATCCATAGTCAGAGTAAATTGATCTCAAGTTCGTGTAGAGTGTTCACTTCAACGCAATGTTTCTGTTATACTCGATATTTCTTTGTTTGTTGATTGTATGTTTGATTATCAAACTGATATCTGAATATCATCAAGATATCTATTACATCAAGATATCAAACGATACATACAATCAACAAAACCAACAAGTGTCAAGTGTAACATTGCGTTGAATTGTACTCTCTACATGAACTTACTGAATTTGCTCTGACGATGGATGAAAATCCACAAAACCGGTCCAGGAACAAAAGGACCGGAATATGCATGCTACGGCGGATAAAATACCAGACGTTATCCAACATTTACGAAGACTCATCCACATATACGGGATGTTATATTTGGAGACATATAAATAAAAGATTATATCCATTTTCAATAATGAAAAACTTTATTTCATTCAAAATTCATTCTCAAATTGGTGGGAAACTGCACAATAATACTTTTCTGAAAAATAAAGTTTTGCGA
Source organism: Triatoma infestans (assembly GCA_011037195.1). NCBI lineage: Eukaryota > Metazoa > Arthropoda > Insecta > Hemiptera > Reduviidae > Triatoma > Triatoma infestans. The sequence continues at coordinate 61,740 of JAAEAF010004136.1, forward strand.
AAAACAATATAAAAATTATGAGGCTAATTGATAGGCTAATTTGATCGTGATAGGAATTATCATCGCCTAAAGTTTTGTCATGCTAGTAATATATATATATATATAGGTAAAATAATAATGATATTCAAATCGTCAAGCCTTAAAATTAAGATGTTTGTACGACAATGGCCAGAGAAGTTTTTAAAGAAAAAGAATTCTTTGTTGCTGTACGTTTCGGGTACCATTGGAACCCCTTCTTCAGTAACTCTGTAAAACTTATTTTACATAAAATTAATTTTAATAAAAATAAATTTTACAGAGCTGCTGAAGAAGGGCACCAATAGTAGCCGAAACGTAGAGCAACAAAGAATCCTTTTTCTTTAAAAAAACTCCTCTGGCTATTGCCGTACAAACATCTCATTGTAAAATAATAATTATTATCAATAATACTTTCATTAATTGTTAATGAAGATAATAATATAATTCAGAATAAATATTATAATATTAGTTAAATGTTTCAATATACCTAACTTTTCGAAGGGGCTCCGCGCAGAAAGTTTCAATAGGACGTCTTACATACGTAGTTAGAACCGGCCCTCGGAAACTGCCCTATTTTTTTAAAAAATAAAATAAAATTGTACTTTTCGGTTAATGAGACTTTTAGATGTTAGTAAGCTAAAGTTTGCATGAGTTTATTGCACACTTCAGCCACAGTGAATGCCCTGATTGTAATGTGAGAATGGCGGACGCAGTAGAGCAATCTCTATGCTATCTAAAGCATCTATAGATCCATATGGTTGACCCAAAGAGATGCCAATACAACAAACCGGTTTAAGAATTGACATCCAGTCCAGGATCAAATTTAGCCAAGATTTTTCAGATGCTAGAACTAACAGGGGTTTAAACAGTAACTGTTAAGTAAAACATTCAAAACTTTTTAGACCAAAGTTTAGCTATTTGATCTCCTCCACATAACAAGAGAAATAGTTTCTTCTTCTTGTTCACAAAACGCCAAAAAAAAAAAAGAAGGCCACATTACATGGAGATCTCTTCTTTAATACCATGTCTTATAAAAATCCAACAAGGTGGCTAAAAAAAAGAGTAATGAATTACACAGCAACATCTGTTATTTTGGACTTTTTTTTTGGACCCTTAAGTTCACCCATAAGGATGAAAGCTATGATCCAACCTAAACCTAATTCTCATTGCTGGAGATTCTTATATGAGCTGGTATCCAAATTAGAAGGACATCCTTACAGGAAAATAGCTCCTCCTGCTTCTTAGAACATTCTAGTTTCAATTTGGTTGTAAACACACATCTTCAAACCCAGTCCGACTATACGATGTACAAACCTCTTTAAAAAACTTTCTTTTAAACTTGTGTTGTATACATCTAGTCATCCGAAACACAGCAGCAAATTGATATGAATAAGATATATACAGTGAAAAACGTTTAACACGAAACTGAGGGGACCAAAATATTATTTCGTGTTAAACCGATAAAATAGCGGTTTGTTTTCGTCCCGATTTCTCTGCCATTGTACACGTAAAGAAATAAGTTTATGTATTAAAATTATCAAAAAAAAAAAAAAACAACACAAAATTCACCGAATTCGAAAATTAACTGAAATGTTTTGATAATGGTGGTGCCTTTAACCGCTCAAAGACAAGCGGAAACAGTGGCAGCAGCCATTGTTTATCTCGTTTCGTCTAACAAAAAAAAAAAAAAAATAAGCCAAAAAAATCTGCGTGATGATGTGACGGCAGAAAACAAGTAGATATATTTTGTTTGTCCGGGAAGTGAAATAATCTTGTCGTGTTAAGCGATATTTGATTCGTGTTAAGAGAAAAAAAAATGTATGAAATTACATTGTATTTGGTCAGGACTGCAATATGATTTCGTGTTAACTGATTTTTTTGAGTTAAGCGTTTTCTTGTTAAACGTTTTTCATTGTAATTGTAGATATTGTTCGGCTGGGATATCCATAGGGACACCAAGAATCACTAAGAAAGGGCTAGAGCACTTCCACCATGGCAGAAATCGTATGTGATACTATGAGAAGTCAAAGACTAAAACCAAAGTAGTTGCACATATCTACTATTACTGCAGTTTCTCTAATCATAGCCTAACTATGATTAACACATGTGTCGTTTGTTTTTTTTTTAGGTTGAGTTCCAACAGGGGCAGAAAGAGAACTGAAGAAGTCGCTAATCCTCTTTCCATTTCAGAGTGTTAAAGTGGCACTTCTAACTTTTCTTTCTGTTGATTTACTAATACTAGAAATCCGTTGTTGCAGGAAACTTTCAGTATGTTGTTTATATGCACACGCTTGTATACATAACATTTAAAACATAAAACAAATACTAGAAGAGAGAGCGAGAAAGATGAATGAACAGAAAAATTGTTGTGGTGGTTGGTTCCGCAGAGCTGGAAAACATCAGAGACATTTTCCATGGTAGCCTGCTTCATTTTGTGGCTTCAGGATGCGCTTTTCAGACGGTGTGACAACAAGCCTTGCACAGAGCAAATTCACTTTCAATACACTCTGTAGTTTCACTGTAATTGTAGATGTTGTTCGGCTGGAATATCCACAGGGATGCCATGAATCACTAAGAAAGGGCTAGAGCACTTCCACCACGGCAGAAATCGTATATGGTATGTGTGAAACTGAATTTGCTCTGTGCAAGTCTGTGTTGTCACACTGTCTGAAAAACGCATGCCGAAGATGGGCGATGACCACAAAATGAAGCAGGCTACCGCGGAAAATGTCTCTGAAACAGAAAAATTATTTTATTTTTTTTTTTTTTTCCTATCCCACGACAAAGGCGTTAAGCCATTTTTTGTCTGGCAGCCCAATATTTTTCATAAATAGTACTCATACCCTGTAATGCAGGGCACGCGTTCAAATGTTGAAATGTCATTACGCCGTTATTGCACAATGGGCAAATCGGCGAGTCCTTTATGCCTATTTTGTGGAGGTGGGCTTGGAGGTAATCATGCCCTGTAATTCCTCGGAATAGCACGACAGAATCTTTTCTTGGAAGGCCGGCAGGTATCTTATTTTCTAGCAGTGTTGCCCACTGCTTTTCAGCGGCCATGCTCTTTAACTCCGCGTGTGATTTTTCCTTTAAATGGCTACCTATAACTCTTTTAGCCGAAGCAAAACACATTGCGTAGTCGGGCTGATCACATTGACTCCCCTGTTTCGCAAGTTTATCGGCCTGCTCGTTCCCTGGTAAACCACAATGTGCAGGAATCCATTGGAAAGCCAGCTGGTTCCCTTCTGTAAGAGCCTTTTCAACCATTTCTTGGCACGCTCTTACATCTGCGGAAATTCCACTTTGAGATCCCGTTACGGCTATTAACGCAGCTTGGGAGTCACAGAGAAACACTACTTTGTCCAATTTCTTTTCAAACATATATTTCAAACCTATCAGGATAGCCCGGATCTCCCCATCAAAATTTGATGCCCACGTTCCAACAGGTTCTGAGAACTGGAAGTCGGTACCATACACTCCAGCTCCCGCATTTTTAGTGGCACCTTCTGCTGAACCGTCAGTATAGATGTGAGTCCAAGGAGGAGATGGATAGCATTCTCCAAGCATTTCAAGGGCTAGAGCTCTTAACTCGGTCGCACTGTTATCGCCTTTCTTAACGGGCTCCATAAGATGGAGCCTTAACAATGGTGTTCTCCTTATTTTCCAGTACGACTCATTGTGCAGAGGCTCACTCCTGCCAAGGAATAAATTATATTTTTGATGAAGAGCATCCACTTGAGTTGAAAATTTCACCTGAGTTTTTAGCCTTGCAACTTCAGGTGGTCTATCTTTTTCCCAATAATGAATCCTCAATCTTGCTAGTCTCTCTTTCATGTTTAAAGCTGCAATTTCTCGCCGAACTCTTAAGGGGTATATTTCCGATTGCAATTGCATAGCCGCGATAGGAGTGGACTTTGGACCCCCTGTAATCTGTCTAAGCGCAACATTTTGGACTTTTTCTAGCCGCTCTTGCACAGAATCCGAGGCAGTAATAAGTACTTCATTGCCGTATTCAATTACCGGCCGTATGTACGTTTTGTATGCCAAGGCTAGCACGTCCTGAGTAGCGCCCCATTTAGTGCCCGCCAATCTACCAAGGAGGCTCATTCTCTTTTTCCCTTTTTCTACAAGAGAGTCCACATGTTTATTCCATCCTAGTCTGTTATCCAGCTGCACTCCCAAATAGGTTGCCGCGCCGGTATTTAGGATTCGCTAAAAACTTAATTTTCATTATCATATACCTCGAGTGACATTTATTGCTATCCATTTCATACGCACTAATATAAATATCCGACTAAACTAAATACAATATTTCCTTTTTAAGGGGAAGAGGATGGGATTAGGTAAGTGGCTGCACTTGCATGCGACACTCCCGCGATAGTATCCAGGCAGTGCTACTCTTATATTTTCTCCTCCTAGGAGTCGCGCCTAGCGCTCAAGGTCCAGTAATGGGCAGAGTTGTTTGTTATTATGGGCGACCACTGTCCGAAGGCCGACAGTATCCTGAGAAAGTTTCCCCGTAAACAATGACCATAGAGATGTTGACGCGTCTTAACAAAAGAAAACAAATCCTTTTGCCGCGTAGTAAGAGAAAGTTAACATATAACAAAAAAAAAAAAAAAAGCCACTAAACCTGCCGCTAACTTAATAAAGCTCTCCATTTACTTGCTGGATAAATTATCTAATTTTTAATTAATAAAATAATTAATAGTTTTTTAAGCAATTAATTCTTTGTAACTATAAAGTACAAAATGTCTTTCGACGATTTCTACAGGATGTTTTTACTCTCATACACCTTAAGAATTTTTAAAACCTGTGTTTTGCAACTATCATAAATAAAACACCAAATAAAAAATATTTAATATTTTACTCCAATATATTTTTTATGAATAAATATTCAATTGAAAAATGAAAAATGAACGTTTAGTTTAAGCATTTAATTAAATAGTGAATTATCAATTAGTTTAAATCCAATTTAATTTAATCACATTATTATTTTTTTTTTTTTTTCAAATAAAAAGGAAGATGCCGAATAAAACAAATGGTCGATCGTAGCAAATCTCTATTTAATACTTATTTTACTTAATAATATATAATTCTTCTCAGAAAACATGGAAGGTCAAAAAAAAAATAATTCATATTAATAGTTTTAGAAATGTAATTTTATAACACAATTTAGCTTAAAAATATATTAAACTACAAAATTTCAAGTATATAACAATTATTTCAAACCATAAACATAATTAATAATCCTCTGTTTAATTAGAAATATTATCTAGAAATAACTATGCAGAACTATTAATACTTTAATTTGCATATAATTAAATTCACATACTGCGTTGTCAATAAGATAAAGAAACAAAAATAAACAAAACAAAAAAAAAATGTACACATGTTTAAGTTAGTCTTGGTTTATTAACGGAAACTCGATGTCTCTTCCTTTTATGGCGGTATTTATAAAAAGAATTTCACTTGAAAGTATTTTCAAATATCCGTTTTGTAATAAGTTTCTCCTAATTAAACATTGAACCAAACATAAATGCTTACTTATAATAAACAACTGATCAGATAGCCTATTAAATATTATCTGAATGCATATACTGGCCATTAAATGCATTAACATCATGCTTGTTTTGTTTTTTTATTAATAGTTTTAACAGTGTTTCTGTTAGTTTCAAAACATTGAATTTCCTAGCATTCAAATAACTTATATTCCGATAAATTTGTCATATTATCCACTTAAGGATAGTGAAGAAATAAAACTTTATTAGAAAGGTATTGCTAATTTTTCTCCTTAAAAATCGAGTTCATCCTTTGTATGTGTAATTAGCATCCAGCAGAGAGAACAGAGAGAAGACAGGCCCTCTATGGTTAACAGAGACTACTCTCTGACTTAAGAGAGTATCTGTGTAGATAAGCCAGTGGGAATCTATCTAAAGGATATCTATCAGATTCAACCATACATCGCATCGTGTCATATCTCCAATTCCACCTTTTATTCTATCCAAATCATTATAAAGTCCAGTGCAGTTTGTGTAAACTTATAGCTACATTATAACAGTGTCTCGTTTATTCAATCAAACCTAATTTCTCTCCTCAACATCCAGCAGAGAGAACAGAGAGAAGACAGGCCCTCTCTGGTTAACAGAGACTAATCACTGACTTAAGCAGGCTAGAATGGGAAAACCTGTGTATATAAGCCAGTGGGAATCTATCTAAAGTATATCTATCAGATTCAACCATACATCGCATCGTGTCATATCTCCACTTCCACCTTTTATTCTATCAGTCCAATGTAGTTAGTGTAAACTTATAGCTACATTATAACAGTGTCTTCATATCTCGTTTATTCAATCAAATCCAATTTCTCTCCTCAACAATTCCATTATAGTATGAAACAATAATCTATACAAACAAAGATCCACACGATGTTGGGCTAACCTCAGCGATATGTCTGAAGGTCTACACTTACCTACATTAAAGTGCGCTAATATTTGGGATTGACCATGACAGAAATCATTCAACACATTCTCTTGATATCATTTTAACACAAGGTAACTGTATTGAAGTCTTTAATAATTCTGGCTTTTACTATTTCTTAATTTACTCTTAGAGCATGTAAGTGAATATGGCAAATTTTTCCAAATTGAATTTTCACTACAATATGTTGCGAGAAAGTGTAGGAAAACAACAATTTTTATAAGCTATTTACTCTTCGTACGTTGTTGTTGTGGTTGGTTCCGCAAAGCTGGACAACATCAGAGACATTTTCCGTGATAGCCTGCTTTTTTGTGTGGTCATCGACCACCGGTTTCGGGTGTTTGCTCATCTTCAGGATTGCGTTTGTCACACAGTGTGATAACACAGACTTGCATAGAGCAAATTCAGTATACACACTTAGTAAAGTGAATAAAACTAAATAAACTGAATTAGCACTGTGCAAATCTGCAGTGCGATTAGCTGTGTGTGCAGTGTGTTATCACATTGTGTGACAAACGTATCCTGAAGATGGGCGAACACCCGAAACCGATGGTCGATGACCACGCAAAGAAGCAGGCTATCACGGAAAATGTCTCTGAAGTCTTCATATGTTTTCATATTTTATATATGTATGTATATGTGAACAATAAAAACGAAAACAGGAAAAATATCAAAGGAAATTTCAGACATAGTATCCCTGAATCAACGTCTCTGATCCGACAAGAATATTTCACACAAAAAACACATCAACCAGAATTGCACCAGACATTACTGAATGTTTGTTTTGTTTTGTTTCTTTTGGTCATTTTTTTTTTTTTCGCGATTTCATTGTTTCGATTAATTTCCCTTTCAACTTCGCATATTATCTAAAAATAAAAACATTAAAGCTATATCAATTGTTTCTAAAACATTATTCCGTCGTAAAAACTAATTTCAGGGTTGTACTGGGGAGATCTTTAAAATATTAGTTTTAGTTGTAAACTGAAAAAGAAGTTTTACTTGGTTGGTCTGATTATACAACAGATTTTTCGAAATCGTTGGGTTAAGGATCAGTTCTCGAGTAATTAAAGGTATATTATTGTATTGCTTGTTTATTAAATGTATTATTGTATTAATAAATTAATAAATATTGACGGCTACATACAAATATAGTTTGCTGTTTTTTTTTTTTAATTTTAATTTCTCTATTTTTTTTCCAGAAAAGAATAAAAAGATATATAATAAATGTTTTTCACTGATCCGCTTAGAAAGAAAGTAAATAAAAGGTATGTTCTATGGTATGTTTTGGGTTGCGAAATATGGTCTATAAATTTTGTCCTATTTAGGTAAATTCCTAATCTCTAAGTAACAACCAACGAGTTTAATAATTTCAGTTCCTAACAACCTTATATTCATTTGTCACACATAATAAGAATAACTAAACGTTCTTAATAAAAATTCCAAGTTTAAAAATAATTCGTCAATTAGAATTGTAATTATTGGATAGGAGAAAGAAAAAAAAAACATCGAATGTTAATATCGATTATTTTGTTGTGGTTGGTTCCGTAGAACTGGAAAGCATTACAGATATTTTCCTTGATAGCCTACTTTTAGATGACTATGATGATTGGATGCTTAAAGATGGCCACAAAAAGAAGCAGGTTATCACGGAAAATATCTATGATCGATTATTTTCACTGAGAAACTAAAAGCGGCTACATAAAAATATAAGCGGACTTTTTTTCTTTTTTTTTTGTAAAGGAATGGCCTATTTTAAAGGGAATAAAATATTCTCATATCAGTTGTTGTGTGGTTGGTTCCAGCAGAGCTGAAAAAAAAAATCAGAGATATTTTCCATTGATAGCCCTGCTTCTTTTTGTGGAGCCTAGGAGCCTCTACAGCTCACTGTCCAGTGATGAACAGTGTTGTCTGTAACGAGAGAACACTGTCCGGTGGCCGGCAGTGTCCTGAGAAGGCTCCGAGTGCCAATGACCATAGATATTGACGCGCTTGAAATTAAAAAATAATAATAATAATAATAATAATAAAGTAACCACAACAACAATAATAATAATAATAACAATAGCGACAAATTTCGTTTTTAATTATCTAAGCTTCCGGTGCTTTTCGACAAGCTCTTATAAAATTATGATTTTTTCATTTTGCGACCGCATTGTTTGGTTATAAACCTTTTCTACGACCCAATAGCTTCTTTTGGATATGGAGTTGGTTTGAGTTATTGACTAATTCAACATTTTTGTCTGTCTATCGTTCGTTCTTTTTGAAAAATTTTACTTCAATAAATCATTAATAATTGATATGTAAATATCAAATTCATTATATTCCATGAAAGATAAGTAGCTTGTTAAACTTCTATCTACCATTTTCCACTTTTTCTACAATTTTGGTATTGCCACTATTGAGCACTGATCGCGAAGCAGTACTTCAAAGAAAGTGAACTGTAATATTGCTATTCAATCTTAACCAGTTAATCTATGGTACACTATCTACGATATAAGCTTCATCAGAGATATTTTCCATCGATAGCCTGCTTCTTTTTGTGGTCATCGACCAGTTTCGGACGTTCGCTCATCATCAAGATGGGTCAAAACAGTGTGATAACCTAGATTAGCACAGAGCAAATATAGTTTATATACCGGTTTTCACTCTGCGAAACCGAACGTTACAACTTTGTTTCTTAACTTTAGCGCCATATATTTTGATCTACTAAGCAGCCTACCATATTTTATTATAGATAATAAAAGATAGAATCGTCATAATCATCTAATTTACTAGAATTTTTGCGTTTTTATTGGATCATACTGAAACATGGGGTGTCCTATTGAAGACTATTGAAAAATAATTAATCTATAATTTTTTTTTCTTTTTAAGTCTATTCGGGTCCTGGCCCACAATTTCGCTGATGCTTTTATCTGAGTGGAGATGTTTAAAAAATGTTTTCAAAAGATGTAAAGGACAAAACTTTATTTCAGTCAGACTTGCACAGTCTATGTTAATCACACTGTTTTGACAAAAACATTCTGATGATGAGCGAACTCTCGAAAACCGGTCGTTGACCACAAAAAGAAGCAGGCTATCATGGAAAATATCTCTGATTCTCATATCAATTTAATATAAACTCTACTGCTAAAGATTTTTGGAAAATTTTAATTAAACAATACCATGGTTTTGAAATCGTTAAAAAAAAAATATGTTGGTGAAAAATTAAATTGAAAATTAACTTTCTCTTATATTTCCATATTTCTTATTATTATTATTATTATTATTACTATTATCATAAATGCTTTATTAGTTAAATATTAATTTGATGTTTTATTTTTCCATTCATTTAGCGTCTTGATCAAATGATCGTCAAGCGAGTTCTGTATTTCTCTTTTATTATTTAACACTATTATAATAACTGGAATTTAACCAATTATTTAACCAATATAGATTTTCCATTAATTAATCAACAATTTAATGATCTACACAATGTCAATAATTGATTAAACAATCAATAAAATTAAACAAATCAATCAAAATTACAGAAATAATATATATATATATCATGAAATAACAGTAATAATTAATATATATCATAGAAATGACTCTTTCTAGATGGTAATTTTGCTTATCTTACCCTGCTTTATTCTATCGTTTACTTTAAAAAAAAACGATGTTGAGATAAAAAAGAAAAGTTTATAAACTACCCGATAATCGAATATCGAAACCAAAACTGCTTTTCATAAATGGTTTTGTTTAAATATCATGTGTTTTAAGTTTAAACCTCATTAGACCTCATATGCGTATTTAATATAAGATGCAAGCGCAAGCCAGTTTTTACCATTGAACAACGCCAAACATTGTTCATTTGAAATTATAAAATTCCCAAAATATTGTTGCCTATATTCCGCCAATCCAGCACATTGTGTTAAGAAATGATTTAAGTCCCTCTTTGGGACACATATTGCACAAGGGGCAGTAAAACAATGTTTCGGGCACCCAAGGTTTATAAGTCAAGTTCCAACATATCTGACCAAATTTTAATTATTATTAATCTGCAATTTTTGGAAACATTGGGGAATTCAAATACTTTTTTTTTCTGCAAGGAGAAGTACTATAGATGCAAGGAAATAACTATAGATTGTCTACTATATGGACAAAGTAGACAGCATAACAGTATTCCAGATACACTAGAAGAGGCCTTAACAGATGACCCGATTAAAATGGATAGTATAATAAAATTTTTAAAAGAAACTAAATTAGTTAACAATACTTAGAAATAGTAAATAATATATAGAAACCTTGTAAATAAATAAGATATTAAAATGTAAATATTGTATATAGTGTGAATCGTAACCAATTAATGTTTATATAAGGGTATAGGGTGAATATTATAGTTTTAATAATTTAACTCAAGTATGATTTATGAGATCAGTAAAAGGCATAATAACTGATAAAATATGCCTTAAAAATAAATGCATAATACTGGGCATAATGTCTTAACAAAAATAAAATAAAATAAAGAAAAAAAAAATTACTATAGAGAAGGTGATATATGTTATCCGTAACTGTAGTCAGTAACTGGTTATTTCTTATAAAATATGTTGAAGATTATTTTCAGGAATTTATTTGGATATTAATGAAGATGATTTCCTTACGATCTGAAACCAGCAATAATGACAAAATGAAACAGAAAAAAATACATCAAGTTGCAAGCACTGAAGAGAAAAAAAAGTAAAGCCTATTTTGAGATTATTCAGCGGCCGGAAGTAGTTTTAAAGATTTGAAAATTTCGGCTGTTATTTCACCACTAGATCTAAGGGTGGTAATTTCTTTTTTATAAAATATTTTGAGTCTGCCATTTCCGTTTATGTTATATATATAAAGATATATATAAATATTACATAAGTAATAACAATGTGTTACAAACTACTGGAAATTGATTTTCAAATTGGAATTGACAAAAAAAATCAATCAGATTCTTTACTTATACAACAATGGAGATATTGAATAATTGAAATTGCTTTTTGTGACTTTGTGTTTGTTGAAGAATTGACTTGAAAATTAACTTTCTCTTATATTTTCGTATATTTCTTACACAATCGGTTGTGAGATTATTTTCACAAAGATTAAACTAACTGAAAAATAATCTGTTCAAGATTATTTTCACAAACAAAGATGATATTTAGAAACAGAAATAATAATAATAATAATAATAAGGGAAGGGATTAGCTAAATGGTTAGCGCGTTGGACTCCCACGCGGAGGTCCCGGGTCGAGTCCAGTGCTACCCTTACATTTTTTCTTCCTAGTAGCCTCTACAGCTCACTGTTCGGTGATGGACAGTATTGTCTGTAGCGAGAGAACACTGTCCGGTGGCCGGCAGTGCCCTGAGAAGGCTCCGGGTGCCAATGACCATACATATTGATGCGCCTTAAATTAAAATAATAATAATAGTGAAAAATTTCGTTTTTAATTATCTAAGCTTCCGGTGCTTTTCGACAAGCTCTTATAAAACTATGATTTTTTCATTTTGCGACCGCATTGTTTGGTTATAAACCGTTTCTACGACCAAATAGCTTTCTTTTAGATATGGAGTTGGTTTGAGTTATTGGCTAATTCAACGTTTTTGTCTCTTTTCCGTTCGTTCTTTTTTGAAAAATTTTACTTCAATAAATCATTAATAATTGACATGTAAGTAACAAATTCATTATATTCCATGAAAGATAAGTAGCTTGTTAAACATCTATTTGTAAATTTTGGAAATCTGCAAAACAAGTCCAAACAAAAAATTAATTCTGGAAAAAAATATATTTAGTTTAATTGACTGTGGACTGTTTCTCTTTTTCTACAGTTTTGGAATTGCCACTATTGAGCACTTATCGCTAAGCAGTACTTCAATGAAAGTGAACTGTAATATTGCTATTCAATCTTAACCAGTTAAAATCCATGGTACACTACCTACGATATAAGATTTATCAGAGATATTTTCCGTGATAGCCTGCTTCTTTTTGTGATCATCGGACCGGTTTCGGGCGTTCGCCTATCATCAGGATGCATTGTCAAACAGACAAATGCATCCTGATGATGGGCGAACGCATGAAACCGGTCGATGACCACAAAAAGAAGCAGGCTATCATGGAAAATATCTCTGAATCTTTCCACCACTGCGGAACCAACCACAACAACATATAAGATTTATTTGGCTAGGTTTTGCTACTTCTTCGGTTGTTAAATCTTTCATTTTTATATTTCTTTTTCAAAAAAAATTTGGCGGACTCTTTGTTTTATATACTTCCACCTGGGGAGCGAGAAGCGGATTTTCTTACGAATAAAGTGTAATCTAATGAGGTTTAAACTTAAAACACATGATATTTAAATAAAACCAATTATGAAGAGCGGCTCTGGTTTCGATGTTCGATTATCGGGTATTTTATAAACTTTTCTTTTCTTTTTTTCCCAGCATCTTTTTTTAAAGTAAACTTTGTGTAAAAATCCAATACACAGCAACATTATGCACTATGCGATTGTCCCTACATAGATAGGATAAAGTACATTCTACGTATACTGAACACTACGATGTGATGTTTTTCAATCGTTTCAAACCGGTCCAAAGGAAGACATAGTAAATGTAAGCTGTTGATATTGGCCTGTTGAGAACTTTTATTCATCTTTAAGAGACTATAGCCACTATTTCTAAACTATAGCAAACTATCTTTTAACAATGGATACAAATTTAATTATTTAAATAAATAAAAGAAATCTAAAATTTAATAATTACTTTTAATAATACAAATTTTTAATAATTATCCAATTATTTTACCGTAAAATTGCTTTATAAAAATGCGTCAGAATAATCTGTTATTTTAATTTATATGAAGCTACTAAAAATTATTGACAGGCAATTGATTTGATACAACATATTGGTTTTTAAATGTAGTAGAACACTATACTAAAATCAATTTGAACCGGTTGGGAATTTAAAAAGAACTGGCGAAAAGTTCATGTCTGCGGAGAAACATTCAAATATATGCAGAGTAAAAAGATTGTTTATAAAGAAAACCGAGTGCCAGTCAGATCATAATCTATCGCTGTAAATAAGTATCATATCTAATGGCCAATGGAGTAATTCTGAATTCAAAAATACAATGAAAAACTATAATGACAATCTGGATAACTTTCTTTTTAAGAGAATTCCGCTCAGTAAAACATCTTTTTGTATTAATGGAGGAATTAAGTGTAAAACTTTGAAGATTATTAGTTAAAGAAGAAAAAAAAAATATATCAAAATCCTAATATTAAACATTTCTAGATAAATATTAAGGATTTGGAAGATGTGATGGAAAAGAAATTTTTTATAATATTTTGAACTGTCTTAAGGATTTCTGTTATCACTAAGATCTGCTATGTTTTGGATAAAAACAATTTTAAAATCTAAGAAAAATATGATTTTTCTGAAAATCTGTTTAATTCATTTAATCAAATTAAACGTCCAATTTCTAAGAGATATATTTTGATATAATTCACCTTGAACATACGTATCTAGAGAATTCAAATTTCTAAATCTTTTACTATTTCATTTTATATTAAATATTTCAATGAATTATTAATTTTTTATAAAAGTTTCTTAATAAAGTATTATTGCCTAAATAAATAGTCTAATCAAAGCGGAGCCTCTTAAGCAAGCGCTGAAGCCACACAAATTCGGAAGCACGATATTATAGCAAATTCTGTTCTAACTGGCCTTACAAGTGGACTTAGGGGAAACATGAATCATGATTGTTGTCCAATGCTTAAACACGAATATTCAGTAGGTTAAATATTCTCTCCAAAATACTGAATAACCGTTTAAGTCAATCGTTCACAACTTGTACATGTTCCCTACACCCTGTTAGGAATTGTGGTTGTTGAATCCTTTGTATCTTTGTATAAGAAGATAAAAAACATAGGTTTAATACAATTTGATAGTAATAATATATATAAGTAAATATTATTTTATAAGCCCTCTCCCATTCCTTCAATCAATTTTTACAAACTTATTATTAGCAGGTTTGTAAACTTAGCAACTTTTAGATTCCGTTCACATTCTTATCCCATGTTTTCTAAGAGAACTGCTTTACTAATTGAAAATCTCGCTTTTCACGACTTGTTGGGGAACAGCCCGCAACTTCCGACCTCTACTAGTCGCGCGACCACTTTCGAGATACCTGTACTCTTACCACTTCACTATAGAAGAATTGTAAAATGAAAATCAAGAAAAATCTGCCAGTTCTTTCTGAAACTTATGAACATTACATTACATAAGTCTTGATATCTAACGTTCTGTGTAGACAAAAGAAACTTTGAAGGTCAGTACCAAGAACAAGAACCAAGAAGATACATTGTCCAAGCACAAGCAACTTATTATCAAAAAAAAAATCAACAAAGTTTCAAGAAATACAAGAAATCTTCATCAGCTCGACGACTTGCGGCCCAGCTTAACCTTCTTATTGGTTGGTCAAGAAAACTTCATGTTTAGCAAGTATAAAAAATAAGAATTAATAATATCTTCATTAATAAAAGTAAAAGATTTATTCCAACTTTTTTTTACACATTGCTTTATTTGCAACGAGCTATTTAATTAACCATATTGTTTAAAGTAAGGGCTGCTAAAGTCGGCACTTTTAAAGTATTGTTAATTTTTCCATATTACTAATATTTATATAATTTATTCAATTTTTAAATAAAACCATAATTAAATTTACACTTTTTCTGGATTATGATTCTTCTAAAAACAGATGACTTTATATGATAATTTTAAGTAATTTCGATGTGTTTTCAAAAAATATAAAAATATATTGATAAACTTAATGAATTTATATCATTTATTTGTATAAAACAAAACAAAAACAAATTTTTTATAATTATTTTCCTTTTTCTTACCACCGTAATAATGCTAACAGTAATTAAATTTACTTTTTCATCCCAAGTTATGCTCGCGATGTTTGGAAAAAAATGTAATTTATTCCGCGCGCAGAAAAAAAATATGGCCACTTATATAAATAGATTATTTTATCCAACTTTATAGGTAGATTATAGATCAATTTAAGCAAATATTTCTTAATTGATTAAATTGATAAAAAAAACAACAAAAAAACAAGGCGGAACTACCAATATATAATTGATTTAAAATTTATTTTTCCAAACTTCATGCCGGTTATATTTCGCGCCTCTTCATAATATCTCAACATATCAACATAAGAATCTACCGGAATTGTTAATAAGTTGGTTTGATATAATAACACGATAGATCAATGCAAAAAAAAAAAAAAAAAATTGATGGAAATCAATCTGAAAGAGCCACTAAATCCTATAAAGCAGGGATTATAAACAAGGCAAAAATTGAGATTTGTATTGAGAATACATTTGGAACTATGGATGAATTGATGGAGCGATCCCGTAGACATGGGAGAAAATTCTGAAGTTAAAGATGACCACATTGAATGCAATGGTTTCTCGTTTTGAGAAACTGGTTCAAGCATCGCACAAAAAGAGGAGAAGCACTTCATTTGAAAGTTTTAGAATGTTACTTATTGATGAAGATGAAGCACATAGGAATATAGTTTTTATCAACAAATCTGGTGATCCGGTAAAGTGTAGATTCAATTAATGAATGATATTAATCGATGTAGATAAATATTTTCCTGAATTATTTAAAAACTACTATAGATTGGTTTATAATTTATAAAATTCCTAATAGGTAAATCAGAAAAAATCAATTCGCTTTTCATTAGTGAATTTAAATTTGCATAAAGTATTTGATTTAAAAATAATAAATTGAAGAAATTAGATCTCAATGGTAATCGTTCAATGATTAAAGATGATTCAAAATATTTATCATTCCAAATATTACGCTAGCTAGATATTTACTAGATAATTTATAAGATTTCAAAACAACTAAGCTAAAGATATTGTTTAATTAAACTCCATCACACAGGAATTCGGCGATTCAATGGGGGGGGGGGAAGTGGCACTTTTTGTATCTGAAATGATTGGAAAAGTATAATTCCCACTTGGGGGGAAAAAAAAGAAGGAAAAATGGTGACAGTTTACTTAAAAAAAATTCAATGAATTTAAATGATATTACACACAAAAAATTTATAATAGAATTATTATTGTTAATTTAAAATTAAAATAAAAACAAAATTTATTTTTATAAAATATTTTAGAATATAAACCTTTTTATAAAATGTTATTATTATATTTTAAATTTTAAGTTATCATTTATAGAAAAAAATAGATAAAAATTTAAAATTAAAATAAAAAGTGAATTTAATGTGGTGATAAAGGGTGAAGCGTATGTTGGCTAGAGTTTGCGCCTATCTCTTCACTACTGGGTAACAACATTTAAGTCACTCGCGATCGTTACCAGTATATTCTCTATTTATTTAAATTATTATTATTATTATTATAATTCAGGTTTAATAAATAAAAATATATTTTATTAAATCCTTTTTAATTAAATAAATTAATAAAATATTAAAAAGTCAAAAATAATTATATTTTTAAAAAAACTAAATTTTTTAACTCATTCGTATGTTAAACAAATACATATAAACAGCTTATCCATTTTTTTTTTTTTTTTTGAGTAACTTCATTCTACTAACATTCATCTGTAGCGTCTTAAAAAAAGAATAGAGAAACAGAATAAGAAAACAACAACGGCTAGAGCTTGTCTTCTTCATCTTTGGACCAGAGTAAGAGATATAATATTTTTAGAAGAAGGGGTAGGGTTTTTCAAAGATTTTATTGCCATACTTACTACCCTGACTTTAATTACTTTAATTTGCCACTGTACCATCCTCTAAGTTGATTGTGTATTTTTTTGTTTTTTTGAAACTATAGTCGGCACTTTTAAAGTTTTTTTTTTGTTTTTTTTTTTCATTAATTATTAATTGTTTTTATTATAATTTTTAATGAATTAATTTTTATAAATTATTAAATAGTTAAAATTAATTTTCAAACATATTTTTTTTTTTAATCATTTGTAAAAATAATTTTGAAGTTTCAAATAGAAAAGTAATTTTTTTTCCTGAGAATACTAAAATATTCAAGAATTAAAAATTATTATAGAAAAGATAGGCTTGAAGAAGTATTGAACATTAAAGATTTAAAAAAAAAAAAAAAAAAAAAATACTCGAAACTTATCAAAATTAAGATAACTTATCAATATTTTTCGTAATAATTAATAATTTTGAATTTGTTAAATTTCAGGTATAAGAGAACTTAGTTTTCAGTTTATTCCATTAAAAATAAAGTTAACTTTAAAGACGACCATAGGAAGTGATATTTTTCTTTTTAAAGTAAAACTGTGTGATTCTTTATTTTTGAAGATAGTTTTAAATTATGTCAATAAATATTTTTAATATATATATATAAAAAAAAGCGTTAATATTTCTTCAAACAATTCACTCTATTCTTATAATAATTGTTGTCAAAATAAAGATTAGGCATAAATAATTAGAAATGAAATTACGAACAATATAAATTGTACCGTCCCTAATTATTGAATTACAAGAAATAAATTTGGATTGATTTCTACGTATATAAAAAAAAAAGAAGACTATTTTATAAAAACTATTAAAAAAGTAATAATAATAATAATTGGATTGATTTATTCATTAATAGAATAAAAATGACAATATAGGATTAAGTTTTTCTAATATAATCTTAACATTGATAAATATTCAAATAAGGGAATTCTTGTTACCTATATCAATCTAAAGGATTAAGGATGAAAAATGTCATAACTAAGCAGTGAAGATGATACTAATTCCGGTTTTTATTATTATAATTCTTTAGTTTTGTTTTGTTTAGGTAATATAATATTATTTATTGAGAAAAAAAATAAAATGTTCTCTTAATAATAGTTGAAATTGTTTATAAAAATTTAATGGAAGGGATAACACAGTTTGGTGGTGGTGGTGGGGGATTTAAAAGCAATAATAAGAAAGCAAACGAATGGTCCAAAAAAAAAGAAAAAAAAAAGTGCAACTAACCTTTGATTGTGCAGCATAGTCCAATGCAAGCATGCAATCATTATAACCATTTTCAGTTTTTATAGTTGTCTGCATAGTATTTGCTGCAGCAGCTGAACAAAATTGGCCAACAGAATCTCTATACCATGGATACATCTTGTTTGTTTCTTGATATTCCTCCAGAATTTTTGATAAATAAAGTATTTGTTTTTTTTTTTTTTTCTTCTTCAATCGGCCTTTCACTACCGTATTGATATAAAACGCGAAATTTTAATAAATTAGAGATTAAGTTTAAAAAAAAAAAAACTATTGATTCACTCGCACATTTTTAAACAAAACCAAAAACCAAAAAAAAAAAACGCGAATTTTTCCTTAAATTGTTTTTAATAAAAACAAAAAACCAAAACAAAAAAACAAACTATCTGTGAAAAATTTTATCGTTTTATTAAGCAGCGCACACACACGCACCACACAAAAATAAAGTGTGATAAGAAAATTATAAAGAACGAACAGTCGGTACAGTAGCGTAGCTAGCTCTAGTAGCGGGCAGAGACTCTACCAATCTCCTTCCTAAACAGTCCTGGGATGGAGTACAAAAAACTTTAGGGATATAACGTTAAGAAGAAGAAGTAGAAGTAGAAGAAGATGTACTAGTGGTAGTAGAAGTCTTCTAGATAGTGAGAGTGTATAACACAAACGCACACACGCTCAAACACACACACACAAAGTGAGCGTGTGAGTGAGAGAGAGAAAGAAAGAAAGAAAGAAAAGATAGTATAGATAATATAAGTAAGAGAGATGGATAGAGAATGTAGAGTAATGTTTAGCAGTAGCAGCCGGCTTGCTCAAAAAACGTTCCTCTCCCCGATATACGAGTAAGGGGCCGCGCGTAGCCGGGCCTAGAGTGATGGGGCCTTGCTGAGAATGAACCGGCCGCCGTATAACACGAGGAGGAGAGGGCCTACACAATCGGTTATACTCGGCTATTTTCGATTATATTCGTCTTCTCCTTTTCCTATATAATCCTATATCCTTTACTGACCAATCCAATATCCATATTTTTCCTTTTTTTTTTTTTGGTCACCAACTTTCAATTAAAAAAAAAAAAATCTCCTTGTCATTTTTCTAAGATGAACCGTTAAATTTCGTTCAAAAATTTATTCAAATTATG
Organism: Triatoma infestans; assembly: GCA_011037195.1. NCBI lineage: Eukaryota > Metazoa > Arthropoda > Insecta > Hemiptera > Reduviidae > Triatoma > Triatoma infestans. The sequence goes on from JAAEAF010004136.1 coordinate 81,407, forward strand.
GGATATAATTTACTTAATTAAGGGACTTGATTCTTAAATCTTATGAGATTTGGTCAACTTTGTAAACGTTGGTTTACACGGTGTCCCAAGGTATATATGGATAACGACTTTTTCTCGGAAACTAAGATAGCTAGATAAAAACTAAAAAAATAGGTGTCCCCGTAGTTTCTCGTCAGAAAATCAAATTTAATTTGCAAATTTGTTTTGGTGCTTCCAGAAACGAGATACAGGCACCAAATTCATTTTTTTCAAATGGGGAGTGTGTTTTTTTTATTTAAGAAATAGATTCCTCTATTTTTTGTAAGAAAAATTTACTTGAACGGTTTTTTTTCTTGAGCGATATTTTACAAGTTATGAATGAAAACATGATTCTTATAAGAAATTTCAAAATGATATTATAACGGTTTTTTGATTGAATAAGAAGAAAAGTACTATTTTATTATAAATTTTACTCCTCATTAATTACAGATCTTGCTCGAACTGGCCCCCTACCATTAGAGATGTATTTCTTTGGTCGTAAGGTACAATTGGCAGGAAAAAGCATGTGTATGCATCTCTAATGGTGGGGGCCAGTTCGAGCAAGATCTGTAATTAATGAGGAGTAAAATTTATAATAAAATAGTACTTTTCTTCTTATTCAATCAAAAAACCGTTATAATATCATTTATTAAATTTCTTATAAGAATCATGTTTTCACTCACAGAAAAAAACCATTCAAGTAAATTATTCTTACAAAAAATAGAGGAATCCATTTCTTAAATAAAAAACCACACCTCCACATTTGAAAAAATGAAATTGGTGTATCTCCTTCTGGCCTGTACCTCGCTTCTTGAAGCACCAAAACAAATTTGCAAATTAAATTTGGTTTTCTAACAAAAAAAAAACTACGGGGACACGTGGTTTTTAGTTTTTTTCTAGCTATCTTAGTTTCCGAGAAAAAGTCGTTATCCCTATACCTTGGGACACCCTATATGTTACCGACAAAGTATGAAATTCAGGCATTCTATAGAATGCCTAGGCATTTCATATAATACTTAGTTTTATACTTTCTTTAGGCAAAGTAACAAATATTCTTTTTATTTCATACCCGGACTAGGCATTCTATACATTGCCTAGGCATTCTATACATTGCCTAGGCATTCTATAGAATGTCTAGGTCGTCTTAGGCCTAGTATGGAAAGACTTAAAAACTGTATCTATTAAGGCCATATATAATTAATTATGGCCTAGTTATTGCTGCTAAATTTTACCGATGGAACACTTTTCACAAGCAGCAGGTAACGGTCATCTGTTAAAAATACACTATTCCTTGCTGTAGTATTTCTTATTTTCCACAGTTGCTCCTCAAAACTGGCATCAAAACACATTTTTATCCATCATTAGTACTATAAACCACACGGCACAACCTGAACACATAACCTCACGAACGAGTTGTACAGGGAAGGTTATTTTGCCTGCTTCGCCGTAGCCATTCTATAGGCAAATCAGAGAAATGGGGCAAATTCTACAAATTGACTAACGTTTTTTAGGTATTATATGAAATGCCTAGGCATTCATTCATACTTTGCCGCTAACATATATAAATAACATTTACATATTTGATCATCTCTTTAACTTTATTGAACTAAAACTCGTGTTCTATGCATTAATCTAACCCACTGAGAATGCCAATAATATCACCGATAATTTAGACAGTATGGGAAGGAGAGAATTTGGGTTTAAGAGATGAAATAAACTGGAGTAATGCTGAACTCTGTATAATGAGAAAGTAACACAAACTGCCAGCACTTTACACTTGAATAGAAATTAGGTAGCGAGAGATTTAGAGTGAGTGAACGTGAAGAAAAGGGTAGTAGTTAGTTGCTGACTTGTTAACTATTATAAGACTTGTATAAACTGTTCTAAAGACTCTCCCATGTAGGGCTAGCTCAGCTGTATATAGACAGAGTCTCCCACTCTAGTCTAAGGACTAAGTAGTGAGTGAAATTCTCAATTTTATGTTTCTATCTCTCTCTCTCTCTCTCTCTCTCTCTCTCTCTCTCTCTCTGCTTTCTCTCTCTCTCTCTCTCTCTCTCTCTCTCTCTGCTTTGGATCACTCTCTTTGGATCCTATTACATTAATAAACACAATATTAACAAACTTACTTTGTTTGAAACGTTTTCAACGCAGAAATATATGGTTTTTTTAGCGAATAGTCTTTATGTATGTGTAGGGTGTTGTGTGTGTATGTGTGTGTGTGTGTGTGTGTGTGTGTGTGTGTGTGTGTTTACGCGAACATAATATCTCAGAAATGAAATGTGGCACGAAGCTCCAAACTTGATGATCTTCTAGGTTATTATCATCGTATCTGACACGAATGTTTCCCGGGCAAAATCCATCACCTGAATGTCCGTGCGACTTTACTCAATGGTTTTTTTTTTTTCCAATTTTTGGCGATTTTTCTCAATAACGGTTCCAACGATTTTCTTTAAATATCGTATCCACTTTTATTTGAAATATTGTCCAGGGAAAACTGATTTTTGGGGGGTTCTGGAGGAAAAGTAAAGTTAGTTAAGTTTATTACTTTCCCAGCTCAATTTTCATATACCACTTCATAACCGTAGATTTCCTTCTACTTCTTTTGTACCTCATCTCTCCTATAATTATCTCCTACATTTTGATCTTATTCGATTCAGTAGAATTGTCAATAATATTATTCAACAGTTCCCTTATCTTGACATTTTCCAAATTCTTCCTCTCATATCCTTAAGTCTGCTTCTTCTTCGGATTTCCCCACCATATAGCCATGGTCGCATAATAAGAAGTGAATGTTCATCATAAATAAATTGATAATTCGTTCTATTTATTTGAAATAAATATTTTTTGGCAGTTTTATGTACTAAGAAATAGACGACGTTCGGCTCGTCACGATACGACGACATAATTGTTTTCGAGGATGAGAATAGTAAGCGAGCCTATATTATAGATCCGACAGTTCGCTTCGACGAGAGCAATGACAAAGATCAAGCAGCCAATGTAACAGCTGAAAAGAAAAAAGATATATGAAAAGTGCATCAAATATTTCCGGGAGAAATATAGAGAGAGATTTGGAGAGAGAGACTTTGAAGTCCGAGGATTATGGTTTGGCTCGAGAGGAGTAATCCCAAAAAAAGACTTCTCAATTTTTTTTATGAAATCGGTATTGAACCGATCAAACTGATGACTCTTCTGGTTGAGGGAATTTTGTTGGACACGCTAGCTATAGTCTGTAACCATATTTACAGTTAGTATGCATAATGAGTGGATTGATTTGTTTTAATTCTAATTATTACTCATGTATATCTCAACGTGGATAAATATATTGTACATAACATTAATAACATTAATATCTTTATTAGTATCAGAGACATTTTCCGTGGTAGCCTGCTTCATTTTGAGGGCATCGACCGGTTTCGGGCGTTCGCCCATCTTCAGGATGCGTTTTTCAGACAGTGTGACAACACAGACTTGCTTACAGCAAATTCAGTTTTACACACTCAGTTTTACAGTGTGTAAAACTGTATTTGCTCTGTGCAAGTCTGTGTTGTCTCACTGTCTGAAAAACGCATCCTGAAGATGGGCAAACGCCCGAAACCCGTCGATGACCACAAAATGAAGCAGGCTACCACGGAAAATGTCTCTGATGCTTTCCAACTCTGTAGAACCAACCACCACAACATCTTTATTAGTCTGTAAAATGTCTCACGATTGATTAGTATGCTGTGTTTTACCACTTAGTATAATTAAGCAGCTCCACTTTTGTAAATTTGTTTTTTTACAATAAAGTGTTTCTCTCTTATATTCTTGTACATACGAGATACTCGTAGTTTTACCAAGTTTTTATTTTTTATTATATAGTATTTTGAACATTTTTTTGTATATATTTTATTTATCATTACTTATTACTGTAATTAATTATAAGTTGAGCAATAATTGTGGGCTTAATATTTTATACCAAAATTTGTAATTGTTTAATTATTAGGCTCTGTCCGTATGTATGAATAAATAAATAAATAAGCTTTCGTCTAAATTACTACTTCATTACCAATGTATGGTTCTATCAGTTCTAATATACATTTAGAAGCATCATTGCTAGGACTGCCAAAATTTGAAGAAAATCGATTAACCGGAAATGTTCCTTTATAGAAAATATTTTCGATTCTTTTTTCTTTTCTTTTTTTTGGAATTATCTCGAAAACGACTTCAACGATTTCCTTTAAACTTGGAATGCTAACTGTACTACGTATAAATCTTTCCACTTTTATTTGAACCTCCCCCCCCCCAATTAATTTTAAATAGTTTTGCGAACTTTGTGGCGTCAAATTTCAAACATATGAGATTGGTTGAATTTTATTGGCACGCTCTTTACTTCCTCTACCTGATTGGGTTGATAGTTTGGTACTTGTTCAGCCATCAACTCTATGTTAGGACTTACTTACTTACTAAACGGTGCGACAGTCCTCAGAGTAGGATCTGGATCTCCTCAATAAGCTTTTCCCATTCCTGTCGATCTTCGGCCTTGGTGCTCCATCTTCTAACACCAGCTCGACGCAGATCTTCCTCTACATCGTCCAACTACCGAAGCCGAGGACGCCCTCGTATCCTCGATCCTGCAGGCTTTCCATACAAAAGTTTCCTCAGGAGCCTATTTTGGGGCATTCTCTCCACATGGCCCAACCATCTTAATCTTCCTTTTTTATATGAGCGACTATATCCGGCTCACCAAATAGCTGCTTTAACTCCTCATTCTTTCGTGTTTTCCACACACCATTTTACACATTTTGGGCCGAATATTTTTCTTAAAACTTTTCTTTCCCAAACCCTGAGAATCTTTTCACTTTCTTTGCTCATCACCCAGGCTTCGCTAGCGTAAGTAACTGTTGGCCTAATAATAGTTTTGTAGGTTAAAATTTTCGCCTTGCGAGATAAGTCCCTGAACCACAGAACCTTTAGAACCGCAAACAGGCATCTATTCCCTGCCGCTATTCTTGCCTTTATTTCTGCGGTTATATCGCTGTTATTCGTTATTAAGGACCCAAAGTACTTAAAATCTTTGCACACTGGGAAGCTATATTCTCCAAACTGGATTCGCTCGTTTCCATGCTCCTGTGTTCTAGAGGTGCGCATATATTTGGTCTTAGTTCCAGTTCCTGAAATGCGCCCCTCAGTGCCGCTATTGATCTCAAAATAATCAATACGTCGTCCGCGTATGCCATATGCTGAGTTAGCCTGTTATAGATAGTGCCGCCGGGATTTGTTCTGATAGCCCTTATCGCCCTTTCCAAGCAGAGATTAAAAATTGCACATGATAGAGGGTCTTCTTGCCTCAAGCCCACATTTACTGTGAAATCCTCCGACAACGTATTTTGCAACTTTACTTGGTAGCTCGTGTTATGCCACGTCATACCAATTAGCCTGATTAACTTTCCTGGGACCCCAAGTGCTCTTAAATCGGCCAAAGCTTTCTTTCTGTTCATACTGCCGTACGCTTGTTTATAGTCTACAAACAGATGGTGTAGATTCATAAGACTTCTCTAGGATCTGCCTATACGAAAATATATGATCGGTGGTTGATCTTCCCGGTCTAAAACCACATTGGTATTCACCGAGAGTATTTTCTGCCCATGTCGTCAATCGTTTATGGATGGCTATTGACAATATCTTACATACCACCGAGAACAGGGCTATTCCTCTATAATTTTTGCATTCTGTTAGGACAAATCAGTAAGATTTAAATTTTAAAGATAATTTGTGAAAATTTTATATAAAGTGACTGTATTAACAGGAGCTAGAGAAACGTCGTGTGAGTATTTCACATCAGATTTTTATTTCTTACTCAGAGGAACTCAAAATATATTTTTTTTTCCAAAGAAAATTCAATTTTGAAAAACTGGATAAGCTAGCAATACTTCCTTTTTCAGCCGAAGAGGAAGTAAAACTGATCCCTGAAGTAATACTAGTTTTCCTACCGGATTATCTAGCTATTTCTTTGGTCTTCAATAACAATATCTATAGAAAAATTAGATATAAGATGCATTAAAAGAAGTTCTAAAAGCTGGATAGGCACAACTTTTATCTTAATTTACATGTAATATTTATATGAAAAATACATTACTAAAAATCTTAGAATAATGATTATAATGATGTTACTTTCTTAAATATTAATTTATGATTAAAAAAATAATAATAAAATCTCTTTTAATTGGAATAGAATTAATTACAAATAGAATGCAGACAGTGATAGTTGAGGACTTGTTTTGCTATTAACTTATTATTGGCCCCAGTGATGGCCAGTGATTTAGTGCTAATGTTATATAATATATTGCGAACTTAATCATGTAACATATTATGATTTATAATATAAGTAATAACAGTTAATTATATAGGGTAAAGCTAAGAGGGATGACGCACATTTCAAGGTTATGCCCTGTATCAAAATATAGGAGATATATTAAAGAGGTAATTGATTGTAACAGCAAGAGAAGCTCAGCAACCACAGAGAGCAAGAGAAGCTCAACCACTCTCTCGGACTGGAGTGTGGAAGATTTGGAGAAGCTGTATAAATATAGCGACGGACAGTCCATAAAAACACAGTTAAACACAGTGGAAATTAGGTAACAGCAAGAGAAGCTCAGCAACCACAGAGACCAAGAGTATCTCTACCACTCTCCCACTCCAGTCCGAGAGAGTGGTTGAGATTCTCTTGGTCTCTGTGGTTGCTGAGCTTCTCTTGCTGTTACAGTAATGCTTATAAAATATATATCAACTACTACTATCTACAAAAAAAAAAATTATTTTTCAAAATAAAGACATTCTCATTTACTCCAGAAACAAAATACGAATACACTACATTCCTTTCTATGGTAGGGTAGATGACGCACCACAGGTAGGAGGCCTCTCCTCTGTGAAGATAACATGGATGATCAACATGAAACTTGGTAAACACTATATCTACGAGTCCAACTTTAACGACAGCAGGAAATCTTTCATTTCAATTGCGATTAATATAGTTTATACAAAAAAAAAAAATTTACTAAGCGTTATGAAAATTCAGGTTTTCACCAGATATAGCTGATCCGAATAAATGTTCGTACACAGAAGAACACACAAAATAATTGAAGAATTTTGCAATACGTTCGCTTGTGATCTCTCCACTCCTGGACTAACTTCCATGACGTCACGACGTGGCAAACAAGAGAAGTAAAGCCTGCGTCTTCTCTCCTACTCCCGTCATCCCTCCTAGCTTTACCATATATATACATATATATCTATATATATATATATATATCAATGATCATCCCCATTTGTGGCACAATAAAAAAAAAACACTTGCAAATAAGACTCTACTTCAATGGCACCGATAATCTACCATAGCTTAATTTACCGTAATCCATCCATATAAGCAGCTCTACAGCCAAACTGGATTAGAAATGTTAAACAGATTTTCGTACTTAAATCAGGCTAATCCGGGATATTTCCTCTTATAATGATTTTCCGCTCTGCCGAAAGTTTTTTTCCTTCCCAAGTTAAATTGATCGTCAAGTTTCTTGAAAAAAGTTTCTCTGATTTTTCTTTTTAGGAAGACGGATTTATTTTTCTTAGAAAAGAGGTATCCTTCGCCAAATATTTTTTTTTCGTTCAGTAAATCCTATTTAAGGAGTCTGTATATTAAATTAATTAAGAAGTCCTAGCAATATTAAACTTTCTACATAATCCATTTTTGAGAGCATATCCAATTTCTTCTTGGTCAGCCTCTGTTTCTGCTCTATACTGTTTCTTATTACAAAATCTATGACAAACTTTGGAAGTCCCTATTTTAATAAGGCCAAAACCAAAGTAGGTTTTTTTTTAATGAAAACTTGAAAAACCGATTTCCGCTTTTCATTTCGGAACTGCATTGCGTACCTACGCCGAAAATCCTTCTTAATTGTTTCCAAATGAATAGATGCGTTAATATTACTATTTGGACTAAAATCACTGTAATGTTTTTTGCTATTAATTTTTATATTGCAATAGCCTTTAAAGAGTCAAGGCTTGCCAGACGGCGATTTTCATAGGGGAAGGGCGTGGGGTAAGCTCGCCATTTGGTTCCAACCGCTATTTGGTTCTAGCCTCCATTACTGAGAATTCCTTTCTTTTCTTTGTGGTACAATGCACTGCGGCCAAAAGAGTTCTATTGGCCACCCCCCTAGTGTCAGGATGAGATCACTCACCCTACAGCACCCCTTTCAAATTAAGATCTCTGAGGAATCTCAGGATCTGAGGCGCGAATATATTCCTCCAACACGTGATAGTTCCCCAGGCTTGCAAAATCTTCTCTGGATGATAGCGTCATAGTCAGTTAGGAGGTGTGTTGGAGTCTCTTTTATCTTTCCACAGAAACTGCAGGTGCCATCGTGTTCTAGGCCCAGCTTCTTCCTCCCCCGGGGATGAGGGGGTCAGTCAAGCTTTCTATACTGACCTTGGTGTAAACTTCTAACCGTACAACTAATGCTCCAAACTACGTCACCAACAAAACTATACATAAAGTTCTCCAAATATAATTTATTATCTACAGAGAATTGCAATTTTTCCCCTCCCAATTCACCCCAAATGTCTACTTCATCACTTCTCTCTTATTTTCATGACTTACCAATCCCTCCGTTCAGACAGTGAATTCCACTTGACTTTCCTAGACGATTGAGAGACATAATATGCGGCTGAGATAATTAGAACAACCAATAAGAGATGTCCCTTGAAATGTACGGTTTATGGTAATACTATTTATCTGATTTTCTGTTACTATACTTGAAGTTTTAAATTCCAAAAAGATACTGGCAACTGGCCCAACGCAAAAAGCCTCAACCTGGGGGATAAAGGAATTTTGATTGAGTGGTTCGTAACTATGAAAAAAGAGATACAGTGGGCTAATTCTAAGTCCCTTACCCATAGGGATTAATAATTTTAAAGACATATTGATTTATATGAAATATAAAGTCAGTTTTGAGTGTTGTTGGTTTTCTAAAAGCAGTAGCAGCATAAAACTGATAATTTTTTGTTAAATAACTTATCAAACTTCATCACTGATGAGCGAAGTCATGTAATGGTACTTTGCATGGGCAAAGTCAATACTCTCATTACATAAAGCACTGCTCTGTTCTGATGGGTTCAAAAATATCTCACTGTTTATCTAGACATTCGAAAGATAGACGAACGCCAGAAGATTATAAAATGAAGTAAACCGTTGGAGGAAAAAGCCATGATGTTTCGGAGGCAACCAAACGTTTCAAGGACTTCTTTTGAAATCATTTAATAATTTATGTAAAACAAATGTTCATAATTTTATGCATCATACAATATTTTTTTTTTTTTAAACATGAATAATTAAGCTTTGAACTTTAAACTTGGAAATATTGCAATCAATAGATTTAGCGACATTAACCATTCATCATTAACCATTAGCTGCTTTATTGATACAGAAATTTAAATTATATTTCTCAAAGTAATAATTGAAATACAACAAGAATATCTGAAGCCAGATAATGAATGAGAAGTGGGGGAGAGATGTAAACAACTGGCCCCCTCACTGACAAATCGGCGCGGTAACTATAGTCTAGTCTGGACGTTAATTGGACTATGGTGCGCAATTCATTCGAAATAAAATAGTGTGAAATTCTATTTAGTATAGTAAATAAATGCTCGCAGGACTAAAGGAACTAAGGGAGGTGAAAAACCAGGCAATGAAAGCCTGTTATAGCATTAAACAGGCAGGTTTTTGGCAGGGTAAGCGATGTGGTCATTCTACCATTTATCGTGAGATGCTTTTAAGGATTCCCTTCTGATAGGAATTTGAAGACTTTTGTCTTTGGTCATTCCTACAGGATTAGGTTGCCTTCTAGGGAAGATTGGTTAATCCTGGGTCCGTCTGGTGTGATTCCTGAGAATTATCTCCGATGCTGCATGGACGGTTCCAGGATGGATGGTAGGTCTGGGGATGCCGTCTATTTTGAGACGGGAGATCATTTGGTAGCGCCTCTTGGTGAGTGGGCCACCGTTTTCCAGGCTGAGGTTTATGCAATTCTTTGCTGTATTTTGGATGAGAGGGTGCGTAACACTAATTTAAAAGGTGTTTGTATCTGCTCGGACAGCCAGGCTGCGTTGAAGGCGCTTAATTCATGTGTCTTCACTTCCAGATTGGTGTTGGAATGTTCTAAAAGACTGGAAGATCTTTCTTCATTAAAGGATGTGCTTCTGGCCTGGGTTCCAGGTCATATGGGAATCTTTGGGAATGAGGAGGCGGATAGGTTTGCCAAATTAGGTGCCTCTCTCCCTTTCATTGGTCCAGAGCCTGTTGGTGTGTCTTCTGGCACATGTTTGTCGGGCTTTCAGACATGGATAACCTCCTTATGGATGAGTGCAGTGGGTTGTCGGCAGTCTAAAATGCTCATTGGGGGCCCGGACGGAGGTTTGAGTAGCGGGGTCCGATGTCTTTCACGGACCTCCCTCAGGCATCTGGTTGGATTCCTCACTGGGCATTGTGGTTTAAGGAGACATCTCTATACAATGAGACTCGTGCCTGACCGCTTTTGTAGAGTTTGTGAGGCTGAGGAGGAAACACCCATGCATCTGATGACGAATTGTTTGGGTTGTGAGGAGATTAGGTTTAGGACCTTCGGCCGGATAGGATGTCGGTAGAGGATCTTAAGCTGTGTCCTTTTAAGGTTTTGGTCCGATTTGTTCGGTTTGTGTGAAACTTAGATGGTTTAAAACCTGGGCCTGGATTTTCTTTCTAGTCCCAGTGGTTGTTATGTTTAGGGGTAGCTATATGGGCCCTGGGAGGCTTTGGATAGCGTAGGGTTTGCCCTCCCCTTCTGTGAATAATAATAATAATAAAGGAACTAATTCCGAAAATATCTTTGCCAACTTCACGAAGTTTGCTAATTTTAACTAAACATCTTATAAATACATCAAAAATACATTAAAAAAAAAATCAAAGAAATATAGAGTTCGATATAAATTTCACATCACCCCTAATAGGGCAATAAAATTAAGTTTGCAGAAAGCTTATAATTACTAACTTTATTCGCCAACAAAAGAATACATAAACATTATATTCAAATTCAAAGCAATATAACAAAACAAACCCACTGTTGATTTCCATAACCAAAGCCTTGATCTCTCTACTTCCTGTTAATCATTTTGGACGACTTGGAAAAGGAAAACTCTCACGGTTTAAACTGTTAACACCGGATAAAGTATTTAAGAAGTATCCGGTTTTTATTGGCCTTGTCTTCAATAGATTGGAATGAAATGATTGATTGATTCTAGTAGATTTTGTTTATTAAAGCTGTTGGTTTTGTTTATATGCTGATTTAAAAGAATTGTTTAAGGGTAAAACATATAATTATATAATTAAAGTAATATGTAATTTTTTAAAACAACTTCTTATGTTCATGCCACGTCCAACCTAATTTATTTAATGCCATAAACTACAACAATAGTTTTTCATTTATTTTTCAAACTACAAAAAAATCTGGGGTTACAACACGCTGAAGATTCTCTCTTGTAGCATTGCGTAAATTCCAGTGACCAATTTTTTTGTTTTCCAAATTTAGATATTTAAAATATATTTAATTTTAATTAATATTTTGAGCGAAATTTTAGAGACTAACATCTTACTTAGACGCCCCTCAAAATCAATTCTCAACGTTTCAAACAAAGTATTAAATCTAAATATGTGTATTAGGTGTTCAAAGTTTAAAAAAAAAAAAATAGAAAGAAGACGCTTTCTATATTATATTTAGTGGCGGTAGTAGCTCACTATGTCGTAGCAACATCATAGAGCATTTGTGGTTTTTACCGAGTCAATGATGTCATCCATTGACTCCATTGACTCCTCTATTACTAATCGCTTCGATCCGGGAATGATTATTAGTAAAATCCTTTATACGCAGCTAACCTAAATAGCTAGAGGCCTTTCACTATCCACCCAACACCCGATTCGTCCGATAGCTGAGACTTGCCCCGGATTAATTGAAACAAAAGGATTAAAGCAGGACTGCTGCATGTCATCTACTTTATTTAATATTTTCTTGATCAGAGCTTGGCAAAATGGGACAGGAAATGTAAGGAAATGGGAGCAGCTCATGAAAAAGAGTACATATGGTCGATCAATGGTTTTCGCCAAGGTTAGGGAGGGTTTGGAGTTCATGATAAGGAAGCTAGGAGAGGGATATGCGGGATTTAGGTTTGAGGATTAATTTCAAAAAAACAATGTATATCCTTACTGGAGCTGGACAGATAAGTGAGGGAAGTTGGAACGGAAAGAATTGAAGGTGGTAAGCTGGTTTAAATATTTGGCATGATTGTTGGAAAGTAAAAGAGCATCGAAGACATAAATAAGGAGAAGAAGTAGAGAAGCGAAGAAAGCAACAAGGTTGTTGGATTCAGTTTTGTGAAGTTCAGCTCTTTCCAAAGAAACTAAACAACAACAAAAAAGTATTATTCCGTTGTTAAGAGTATCCATCTCTACGGCGCCGAGACCAGGACGACCTCGCAGAAAACGAGAAAAATGATAAGGACGGTAGAAATAGAATTCTATAGAAGATCCATAAGGAAAATTCTGGTTGGATAGAGTAACAAATAATGAAAGATTCTAACAAGGCAAACTGTAAATAAAGCTAAAATGATACGGTGCCGTACAAAGGATGAGTCCGAAGATATGGCCCAAGAAAATGTTAGAGTTGGTGCCACAAGAACGATATGGCCCAAAGCAGCAGTGGTTTGGAGCAGAGAATTGTAGACGCCTGAGGGATAGCGACTGGGAGGACAGAAAGGAAATAGAATGAGGTTGTTGATCAAAGACGGTAACCCCAGGAGTCAGGGAGGGAGAAGTAAAGTGTGCCTATATTACAATTGACAAAAATTAATCAAAACCGTTCCTTGAAAAAGTTTTGAAAGCGTCAAAGAGTTACTACTAGCAATTCTGGGAGTATTTTGACCTCTTTTCCTTGATTTAAAGCAGAAATATATGATAAATTATATATTTATATAATAAATTTATAGACCGGAGATCTGGACTATATCGTCAGAAAGGGCATATTTGTGATGCAACTTTATACAATGTAAAGTGATTTTACAATTTTGATTTATAAGTCCAAATATAATCATACTTTACTCCACTCATTTTTAACACCTTTTATTATTATTTATTTATTTATTGCTTTTAAGATACATACATCTTTTAGCAGGAGTTGAGTATTACATTCTATACCATTACAATATTACACATAATAGAAAATAATAATTAATCAAAAGCAAGAAAAGGAAAAAATATTACAAATAAAATTACATTCAGTTTATTAACTTTGAAAATAATAATTTTTCAGCTAGAGTTTTAACATAAACTTTCTTCTTTCTAAAGCCTTAATAGTGTACGTAAAAATCCTATTCACTTGGAGACAAAGTAGTTAAAACAAATAAAGAATTGAGCCTATCCATATCATTTCCTTCATTATTTATATAAAAAATAGGCTTTAAATAAATATCTTGGATATCTCTAAATACAGGGCACACTATAAAAAAATGTTTGAGATCATAAGCAAATATTACAAAGTGGGAAGGGGAATCTGAATCAAAACTAAACTTAGTGTCATTACAATAAATGTAACAGTTTCTATTACAATGCAATCTTAGCTGGCTACATATTCTTTTCTTAATAATATGGCATTCCATTAGTAAATAATTTTCTCCCAAATCTAAACTAGAAATGTTTCTATAAGAGGAAATAGCTCTAGAAACATCCTGACATAGCAGATTGTTAGAAAATGAGTCGACTAGCTGAGAGAATCTGCTATGTAATAGTCTTGCGGCTTAGGCAAGCCACACATCATCAGCGCCAATTTCATATAGATAAGAACGCAAATATAAGGCCCAATTGAAGGGTATAGTTACATTGTTCTGTAACTTAATTAATCTCTTATAGCAGATCCGGAGAAGACGATCTTCTGTCATAGAAAGGATTTTAGACCACCATTTTAAAAGTCTTTTAAACACTTGAAGTTTGGTGTGGCGCCTGCCTGTATCAAGCCGTATATAAAAGTCAGGAGTTGTTCTCGGCAAATGACGCTTAACAAATCTAACCTGGACGCATTCCAACGACTCCGTATATGGGAGAGCCCAGACTTCAGCCCCATAGAGGAGGACACTCAGAATCAGACTATCAAGCAAGCACATTGTCGAGTTCCAACTATCACTTTTAGCTTGTTATAATATAGTCAGAATTCGAGGAATAGCCAAAGAGCTTTTTTGGAAACAAAAATGCTCAACAGTATTTACAAATTTACAGGATGTATGAAAAAGTACGCCCAAATAATTATAGCTCTTTTGTAATTTAATAAGAGTTTCTCCAAAGTAAAAATCCTCAATCTTTTTTAACTTGCCTGACTTTTTTAAATGGGATTACAACAGTTTTCTCTTTATTTATTTTAAAACCATTTTCTTTGCAATAATTATCCAATATTTTAAGTTTAAACTGGGCATCATGCCAAGAACAACTTATAATCGCAATATCGTCACCATACTTTAACAAAAGGAGGTATTTGGAGCCTTTAATATTAATGCCTTTGGCACCCCTCTTAAGAAAATATACGACAATATCACATACAAAAAGATTGAATAAGAGAGGGGAAAGGACTTCTCCTTGTAGGACTCCATTGGTGACGTCCTACAATCATATCTGATTGTTCAAACTTTTCATCAATGAATATTTGGGCGGAATCATAGAGCAGTTTTAACATTCGGATCATCTTAGGACTTATACCCAAACTTTCTTAACTATTAATTAAAAACCGTTAGGTTCACTGTTAAAGAATACTTTTTATAAATAAAGTAACTGATATAATGAGCATGTGTGTATACTAAAATATTAAGTAAAGTTAAAATATGACCTACTTATTTCAAAAGTATTCTCATCTGAAATCACCATTATCTTGTTTGATCTTAAAAGATAATAAGTTTTGATTAAGTGTATACCCGTTGAACTCTACATATAGGATAGATAAAACGATATATTAAAGGTAAATTAGAGATAGGGAATGTAGCAAACGAATTATTGCACAATGAACTGAAGTAATTTATGTTTGAAACATTTAATTTACATCTACTGTGCACGGACTTATCTATCTTGTGTTCAAACATATCTAAGGCCAATAAATATTCTATTATATATTTTTATCTAAGCAAAAAAAAATTCGTAAGTTAATAAATATATTGAAATAAAAAATTAAGATATGCACTAATTACAAATTTTTGTCGTATATATTTAACAATTAAACAATAATATTTTATTATGAAATCAATTATTGTTTAATTAAAATTAACTGAAACCAGTTTAATTTTGAAGGGGTAAAAAAAATCTATAAATGTTGAGGTTCGGCTGATCGTAAAAAGTTTTGTCATTTTTATAGGTACTTCTTCTTCTACAAGATCCCAACAACGTATACTGGGGCACCCAAAAGACAGTTACACTATTATTACTGCACCGGTCATTAACTTTGGCCTAGCTATACCCAATATAGAACTGATGACACTTGTAGTAACCCAGTGCTTTCTTGATTGGATGACTATCAGATGGGATCTTTATCTGCTGATTCCAATTCTTCCGCTTGGAAGAATAAAGTCTGAGTGTCCTGGTTCTTGTCCCAAAAACTCCAGCCCCAACCGCCTCCCGTACTATCAGATCCATTCAAACCTATCACGAGTTTAAACATAAATATTTCCGAGTAAGTTGAATACCTCGACACAACTTCATTTCATCCTCTTTCAGAGTTTAAGAAACAAAAAAAAGCAAAAAAAAAAAAATTAATTAACTCTAAACTACAGAAAAATAAGAGAAAGTAATAAGAAATATACTAATGTGAGAAAAAACTCGTAAAGTAATATTTATTACATTTACGTCTTTGCCATTTTCACACAAACACCAATAGAATAAAATTAAAAAAATAATTATAATAATATAATAATTGAAAGAATTGCAAAATTAAAATCTAAAAAAAAAAAAAAAAAAAAAAAAAAGACGTAACAACAAATATTGTTCTAATGAAGTATAAGACATGCATCCTAGATAATAAACAATGTCTGGAAGTGGGCAAACAGAAGATTCCCCCGTGGGAATTAAGAAGTGTGAAAGAATTAAAAAAAAAAGTAATAGTTGAACAGGAAAAAAGATAACAGCTGAGTCTATATAGTTGGCTGAATTGTTCAGTCTTGAAGATAAAAATAATACAATGGAATGGTGACTATTTTTATATTCTCATACGGCTGGAAGAAGAATTATTGCGTTAAATGATAGAGATTTCCAAATTTTCTTTTTACATAAAATAATCTGTGTGTGTGTGTGTGTGAGAGAGAGCATGAATGACATGATCTAAATATCTTACGAGACGAAGATCATGTAAGAAGAACAACCTTGATATTTCATTACTTTTTCTTCTTTTTTAAGTTTTCCGCGATTCTTTTCAAACATGATACAATGATTGAAATATTGCTTCTAATTACGCACAAATTATCATTTAAAATTTTTCCATAAATATACCTTCTTTTGGTGGGGGGGTGGGGATGATTCCAGGAGAACTGCATAGTTCAGCTTTCCTCTAAAGTGTCACATTGTTCAATTTTATTCTATATTTATAATTTTTTAAAGTCAATTAAATATATTGGTATAATTCCAAGTTATTTTTTCAACGAAAAAAGATTTCTGATTTGTTAGTTGTGGGGGTGTGGCTAAGGGAGGATTTGCCCGAAAATTACTTCAATATGTTCTTTAAAATTACCATAGGACACTTTTTCCCCTTTTAGTTGAAAATTTTTTTTCCCGGCAAATTGATTTTCCGGGGAGGAGGGGAGGAGTATTTGAGTTCTATAACTTTAGGTTTATCTCTAAACTAGCATTTTAAGTTTTATGGAGAGTGGCGCTGCGTTTGTTTTACTCACTTTCAGATAAATTCTGTGTCTCTAAAAACTAAAGAAACGATCTTAACCTGGTGAGGGTACTGCAGGTTGCTGTAAACTAAGTCCACAATAGACCGTGTAAGTCGTAATGCAATAGAACCCTTCATAAAAAATAAAAAAATGTTGATATTCGACGCAGTTCTAAGCATATTTGTGTAAGATTATGCAAATATTGCTGTAACGCGGAAAAATTATAATTTTTTTTTAAGCTTGTATAAATTTTAGTGTGGTTGGTTAGAGCAAAATGTAGAAAAGAAAATCACACTAACTGAACACTGATATATTAATTAAGAAACAGAATATTTTGATGTAATGGATTGCTGGCAGCATATCTTGCCTACAATAAAAAAAAATCATAAGGCATTTCGCCCATATTATGACGATCTAAATATCTTCTGCCACGTCACATGAGACGTAACGCAACTATTTACCACAAGTTATTCAAATTCACTATCTTAAAGGGAAATCAAGATCCAACTACCTTGACACCTAGGAGAACTGGTAAGAGAAGTAGGCGAAGAATTCAGCAAGTATAAATAACAATAAGGGCCAGTGGGCATCTACAAATTAGTCTTGTACATACAATCTTTGTATGCAAGGGGTATCTGTTGCATGCGGTTACTCGGATTACCACAGCTCAGTACTCCATGCACTTCATCAGAACAGTGCACAATACACTTAAACTACATACACTCTAACTATACAGACAAGGACAAACAAGTACACAAACTACGGTCTCTGTCCCTAGTTAATTGGCGTAAGCCAAGGGAAAAGGAAGGGATTAGCACAGTGGTAGCGCGCTGGACTAGCAACGCGGATGCTGCTCTTAGATTTTCTCTTCCTAGGAGCCTCTACAAATCACTGTATGGTGATGAGCAGTGTTGTCTGTAGCTAGAGAACACTGCTTGGAAACCGGCTGTGCATTGGAGATGGCTCCGGGGGGGGAGGGCAAAATAGATCTTTCAGGTCGTAGTGCGATAATCCCCCACAACAATCTACATACAATCTTCAAGAAAACATCACGTTACCTACACTCCACTTCAGTCTGTCATTTATACTCAGGCTACCACTTTTCTGTAACAATCAGGTGGTAAAGTCCTTGCAGTTATTCCCGTTTCTTAGTTAAATATTATCGTGTTCAGTTCAGTGTGTACTTTTTCTCTTCTACATTTTTCTCTGGCCAAACCTGCCAAAAACTCCATTACTGATTTAAAAATCAGTAAGTTTTGCGTTACTATTGTTACATTAACAATATTTTCATTCAAAACACTAAAGAAAAACTCCACCTGCTTCTCCTTTCAATCCCCAGGGATTGAGGTAGGCGGATCCTGAATTTCTCTTACGGCGGAAAATTTTAATATCAGTGTTGCCTCATGTGACGTAGGGTTTAGTGGCATAGCTGTGGACAGAAACAGGCGGAGAGCCTTTATGATTTTTGCGGCTGCAGGCAGGACATACTGCCGTCAACCCGTTACAACATTAAATACTTGAATAATATATGTATTATGTCTATATGTATTACAAATTTCTAATCAAAAAAGTTATCTAATTAAACCAAAAAAAATAATACAAAGAAAAATAATTATCTAAATACTGAATGCCATCTTAGTAATTCATAAACCTTTCAGAAAAAAATTATGAACCTTTTACATATTATGTTTGAAGCAAATATGTTAAATTTAAAAAAAAAAAAAATTAATAATAGCAATAATAATATTAATAAAATAAATTCATTCTAAAATTGTAAATATTAAATCAAAAATTTCATTTTAAACACCTTTACCCTCTTTGGTTAGAAAAATATTTCTTATTCGAGGTAAACAACATAATTCTCTGTCTACCAGCATGATTTTTAATTGTGACAATTGAATGTTTATAATTAAATAACTTGTTAAATAAAGCCCACATTTTGTTAATTACTTATATATATATATATATATAATATATTCAATTTATTATATATCTATATTTTGTGCTGGTCCATTTGAAATCCGAAATATGATGAAAATTCCTTTAAATACAAATACATAGTAATATTAGCAAGTACATGTGGGTTTTCATGGAAGTTTATATTACATTATAATTATAATTGTATGTAGTCCATGTCAATGTCAGTGTATTGGAGTTAGAACAGTAACATATTAAATCTTTTTAAAGCCCAGGGACTCCAAAATAAATATATTTATTTTTCTTTTCAGAAAAGTATAAGTTTAATGAAATAATCATTGAATCCATTTTCGAGAAAACAAGATTCGTTAAAAAGACCGCTGTGTCTTTCAAACTGATATTCTTCAAATCTGGAACTCTACTAATATATTTGAACCAAAATAATATATTGTAATAGACGAATCATAAATTGTATAGAAATTGTATTTTAGAACAAAGTTTAATGTTGCTGTTCTTCAAAAATTTGTCGAAAATCCATTTTTTCGGTAGAATCATGATTTAGATGGGATCATATGAAACCGTAACAAATTCAACTATTGCTTGTCTATCTCAATGATGCGTTCAGTATCTTTATTCATGAAGTAGGTCCCTGGAATCATTGGAAAGCTATAAAGGGCTCCGCAGGAGCTGACGCAGTCACTTTGTTAAAATTTTCACAAATTTACGAGCGGCCTGTTTTTCTTTTTTCCTTTTCAAAAACAAAACGAAATTAGTGTATTTGGCAGTGTAAGTCGTAATGCAATAGGCCCCTTAACAAAAAAAAAAAAAATGTTGATATTCGACGCAGTTCTAAGCATATTTGTGTAAGATTATGCAAATATTGTTGTAGCTCGGCCAAATATATATTTTTTTTTTTAAGCTTGTATAAATTTTAGTGGGGTTGGCCAGAGCAAAATGTAGAAGAGAAAATCACACTAACTGAACACTGATATATTAATTAAGAAACAGAATACTTTGATGTAATGGATTGCTGGCAGTATAGCTTCCCTACAATAAAAATTTAAAAAATCATACGGCATTTCGCCCAACCGATATATCTTCTGCCACGTCACATGAGACGTAAAGCAACTCCTTACCACAAGCTATACAAATTCACTACCATAAAGCGAAATCAAGATCCGACGTAAGTAATAGTAATTTCGTGCATTTGGAATTACTATTTCAACATGTTCACAAAAAACTATATTTATACAAGTTTTTTTGTGAAATACGGCTTATTTTTATTCAACAATGCGAGATTTTTCAAATTTTCCTACCTCAGCACTGCCTGGAAGCATAAATTTTGAATTCTCAAAACTGTTTAAAATAGGACACAGTTATTTTTTAAGGCGTAACTTATGATTTTATCATGCGGAGTTTGTTTTCATATCCCCTGGCTTCGAAAAAAACATTATTTTAGCGAATAGTCTACGTAGTGTAATTGGAGGGACAAAAATGTAGCAGAGAAAAGTAAAAACTAATGACTGAACACTGATAATTGAGGAACAAAGTACTGCAAGGATTTTTCAGAACTCAATTAGTGAGTAGGGCCTTATATAAGCTTTTTTAAAAATTCCCCCTACTTCTCCTTCCAGATCTTCTAGGGGTTAAAGTAGGCGGATCTTTATCTCCCGCTATAGCGATTAATTGAACTGCTTGTGCCAGGAAGAGGCGTTACGTGTTATGAGACTTGTTGACTGGAGCAGATGATGACGTAGCAGTTGGAGGTTACCTTATGTATTACGGCTGCTGGAAAGATATTTGGCCAGTAATCAGTTTTACGGTGTTTTTCAGTGTGTATGTATGAGTTTGAACAAAATAGCTAAAAAAAAAAACAGAAAAATCACAGGAAGCAACTCAAATTTGTTATTGCTTAGATACCACCACCACCGGCATCTAGACATGTTATACGGAATTTTACGGTCAAAATTTATCAAACAAAAAAAAGTACGGGACTTTATGGAAAGTTGTTCCAAGTTTTTTCACAATTTTCTTGAAAACTTTAAAAAAGATTTGTTTATATTAAATCACTTTGATTTGGAATATTTTTACAGGAGAATTAATTCTTCAAGAGTTGTGGGGGGAGAGAGGGGAAGCTGGGAACCTTGAAGTTTTTCTCTAAAGTGCTACTCACCACAGTAAAATGTATAGTACTGCCATCTTTTCTAATATTAAGACACATTAAAAGTATTAATTAGTATTCAAAATTTTGAAAGAGATCGATTTTTCGGAATTTTTTTTGTTTTGTTTTTTTACTTTTTCTCAAAAAGCTACTATACTTTTTTTATATGAAGCATTCTTTTGGAAAAATAGATTTGTGGAGGGATCCAGGGGAATTCTGTAACGTCATTTTTTTTTCTGACAGGTTCCATGAAAGCCCTAACTTTTGGACAACAATGTAATCAATCAATTTTCCAATGTTCCTAAGTGTAGAGGACTGTAGTGGACGAAATAGAAAAATAATAGTTTTTAAAAATAATTTAGAATATTTTATAGTATCGAAATTGTATTTTAATATTTTATATTTATCTTAGTGCTGTGAATTTACCTTCAAAAAAGAGTGTATTTTAGAACCAGGTATATTAAATCTAGGTTATTGCAAATAGAAAAACAAAGGCACAAAATCCCGTTAAAATCTTTTGTACAAGAAAATTCCCCCCGCTAGAGAGAGAGAGCAATTCCAAAGAACAGAGTCTAACATTAGCTTTCAAAGAGTACACATAGTCTGCACTTAGCCTTCAAACAACAGTAGCATTCTGCTTCCAAAGCCAGAACACTTCAGGAATCGCACAGTGCCAATGATAGATATTTGCCTTTATTCTAGACATAATTGTGATATTGTAAAGTACTTAAATTTGTTTAGAGAATAATATATTTATTTTTAAAAGCAGTGTTATTTCTTAATTATTACTA
Organism: Triatoma infestans; assembly: GCA_011037195.1. Classification (NCBI taxonomy): domain Eukaryota; kingdom Metazoa; phylum Arthropoda; class Insecta; order Hemiptera; family Reduviidae; genus Triatoma; species Triatoma infestans. The sequence goes on from JAAEAF010004136.1 coordinate 103,253, forward strand.
ATACTTCATTCTCTTTTAAACCAACATACTTACAAGCCCTTTATTTTACAACAACGCTCGTGCTACTACAAATATACACACATCACACCAAAACATTACAGGACCAACATATATAAACCTCAATAATACTATAATTATTGGGTGCAAATTCCAAGTTTGAAAAAAAAATTATTAATTTTAAAATTGTATTGATTGCATTAAGATAAAATCTGTGTGAATGAATCACATGAGATTTTTTTTTGTTTTTATGAAGACTGATAAAGCCTTCTAAACGTGAGTGAAATGAATGTGTTTATAGAAAATTTTATATCAAAAAATAAATAGTAATAATAATCAAAATAATAATAATAATAAAGGTTGATACTATAAATAAAGAAGAAGAAAAAAAGCCACTAGATGATAGAAGTATAAACAATATCTAGAAGAGCGAAAGTGTTTTGTTTTGTTTTTTTTTAGAAGTGAAGAATATGCCGTCGACATCGGTATGGACGTACCAGCCAGTAGAAGAGTCTTCTTGAATGAAGTGAACTCTCCTACTCTTGCTAACCAAGTGAACAACCAGCAAAGCAGCTGAAGAGGGGCGCAGTAGCTGCTGTACAGAAGTTTTTGTGCCGCTATCGTCGCTCTTCTACAACTATACTTTCAGCTTCCTTCTAACCATCAAAGTGTTATATACAATTATTTATTTATTTTTTTTTTTTATATTTCATCTTCCACTAGTACTTGCACAACTTCTTAGTCTTGTATTTTTTTTTTAATGTTGTTGATGGAAGAAAGAATTCTTGTGGCCGAATAAGCTAAACAATCGCTCTTTAGTATACCATAACCTAGGATAACTTCTCTTATATGAATCATATGGTTTTCTTTTTCTTTTTTTTTTTGAGCCTACCAAAGTGAAAGATCAATTTTCAAACATTCGAGCTAAACAATTAAAACACTTTTATATATTTTATATTTTTTATTTAAAAAATCGCGTGTCAACATCTATGGTCATTGGCGCCCGGAATCTTTTCAATGTTCTCTTGCTACAGATAACACTGTCCTCCTCACCGAACAGTGAGCTGTGTGAGTCTACTAGGAAGAAAAAATATCTAAGAGCAGCAGTAAACACGAACTGGAACCTCTGCGCCACACAGTCTATCACGCTACCACTGAGCTAATCCCTTAAACACTATTGTATATAAAAATTTATCAATAAAAGCTAGGAAAATTTTCCATAAATTTTAATCCAGTTTCAACTTTCAAAAATCGTAAACTGAAACTGGTAATTGCTATGGTGGTTAGTTCCGCAGAGTTGGAAAGTATCAGAGTATCAGAGTGATAACACTGAATCACAATAATCCTATGCGAGTGTGTAAACTGAATTTGCTCTGTAAAAGTCTGTGTTATCATACTGTCTGAAAAAAAAAAAAAACGCATCCTGAAGATGGGCGGAACGCTCGAAACCGGTCGATGACCACAAAAAGAAGCAGGCTATCACGGAAAAATGTCTCTGATGACACTATAATTTGAAGCAATTTTCTCTATTGGCGCAACAGGAGCATGTAGCTGCTCTATGGCCGACTCAAGAATCGCCACCCAATCCTCGCTATAATGTTACGTGCTACAGACTAATTTTTAAATCTTTCAAATCTGTTCGCACTTTGTCCCTCCAGCTACTCTTAGGACGTCTCTCCCCCGTCTGATGACGCCTCATAAATCTTCCTGGACTGTCATGCAGTCTCTTATCCTCAGGAGGTGCCCGGATCAATTTAGCCGCTTTACTTTTTTTCAGTTTCTCCAAATGCCGTTTTCACTGTACGGTCCAAATATATGCCTCAATATCTTTCGCTCAAATCTGGTTAAGCAGATTTTCTGCATGAACTTTAGAACGCCCGTTGTGACAGCTGGCTAGATTAGGATCTAGTCTACATCCTCACTTTATTGCAGCGGCTTATAAGACGACTCTTTAGGATCCTGGCAAGCGCGAAATAGGCCTTGTTCCCTGGCAAGATTCTCTTTCTCACCTTCTCATTTTCCACCCATTGGCAGCCAACTTTAGTGCCAATCACATTGTTCTGTTGGCGACTTATCTGAAAGATTCCTCTTCAACACAAGGATTTTTAGTTTTTTGATTGAAGCAATTTTAATTCCATTATTATATTTGATAATTCATTTATTAGGTTTTTTATTTAAGATATATTACCAGTAAAAGGAAATAGACCAGATCCCTCAGCGTTCTTGGCATCTTTATAACCAACCCAACGACATGCCCAACACTCACACAATACACGTTAGTTGATGTGTGCAACTACTTAGATTTAGTTTTAGTCACAAATCTACTTCACAATCAATCACACACACACACACACCCACTAACAATTTGTTACACATTGTACAATTTTACCAGACGACTATCTTCGGCGTACAAACGAAACGACTATCTTCGTATTACAGTCGATATTAATTAAAAGAAAGGGCAGTTATTAAATAAACTCTGCTTTCATCAGTATTTATTGTTTAATCCGGAGGAAAATGTTATAAAAAAAAATAAATAAATAAATAAAGAAGTATCGAACTTTTGAAAAAATTGTTGATTATTTATTTTAAGCAGCAAAAATCAAGTATCACATTTCAAAAATTGAGAAATTTAAACAAAAAATGGCCATCTGGTTTTATTAATTTCTTTAAAATGGATAAAAAGGACCAGTTGTTGGACTGAATAGACATTTTTACTTCCTCATTAGGATGCTGGAGGCTGGATAAAAAGAAGGATCAGGTTCAAGAGACAATCGCTTCGTAATTTCGCCTATTTTGCCGTCTGTCATCAGTGCCATTTTAAAAATAGAAATGTGAGACAGAGTACGTATGTTTAGAAAAGTTATATTTCTTATCACATCACCCAACAGCACCACTGATATCATGCTTCTTATCTCTAACACCGTAAAGCAAGAATGATACTATGTACTGTGTATCTGACATGCACACGACTCCAAAGCTTGTAGTGGTCACCAGTTTAAGCAACAAGCTCTGCCCAACCAATGTCCAAGGATTTTTTGTTTTGTTTTTATAAATATAGGCCCACTTTGGAGTCCTAAGTTAATCAGTATGAAACAAGAACACATGAAAATATGTATTTTTTTTTATAAATTAAGGCGCATCAACATCTATGGTCGCCCGGAGCCTTCTCGGTACACTGCCGCCCTCCGGACAATGTTCTCTCGATATAGACAACGCCGGGCAGTGAGCTGTAGAGGCTTCTAGGAAGAAAAAATCTAAGAGTAGCACACCTGGACTCGAACCCGGGTTCGCCGCGTGGGAGTCCAGTACGCTAACCACTTAGTACGCTATTCCCTTCCATACATGAAAATATAAAATAGTTTTAAACGAGACAAGTCTTTAATTAAGTATTTCAAACAGCATTTAAAAGTCTATAGAGAATCATCATGTAGTAGGTACCTTCAATCAATGTAGTTCTATCTCAACCTGAACAGTTTACTTATATAATTCTTCCTACAAAATAATCGTGTGAGTTAAAAGTGTAAATAAATTGCGAGTCTCCTTCACACATTCATCATCATCATTTTCCTTCATATTAGACAAAGCAATTTACTGATGAGGAGGTTGTGGGGGACGTGGTTTTCTCTCTCAAAAAAGACCGGGAGAGTAATCAAAATTAGACATTAATTTTTTTGGCAATCTGTAAAGACCAGGATTGGTGGAAGGTTGTGAGATGAGACCAGGTTTACCTAAGAAGTTAATGATTACATATTTAGGATAGAAGAAATAATAAAGTAATGTCTTTATTTATTTATTTATTATTTTTTTTTTTTTTTTAGGCGGACTTAACGATCATTCAGAGAAGAGGTAAAAATGTAGACGCTAAGTTCAAGTATTTCTTGCTTTTAAACCAAAATATTTAGGGTATTTCTTGTTGTAGGAGGGTACTAGGAAAAAAAGGTAGCTGAAAAAAATGGCGTTCTCAAAATATTTATCTTAAAAAAAAAAAGAGTAAAAAAACTAGAACATGAGCTGATACTGTAAATATGGAGCAATATTTGTAAAAATACTATCAATGTACCAAAAAAAGAAAAAAGCGTTTGACATAATATTAACGTTTTTTTCACAAAAGTTGAAGAATAATTTGGCTGAAATTGGAGAAGGCAACTAGATGTATAGTTATGAAATATTATAGATTGACATATTTTTACACATTATATTAATGTCAAACAATTTCAAAATCAAAGTCACGATCAAAGTAGGACCAATTCAAACTGTCAAACAATGCATATATACATGTATAAACTATAGAACGTAGTTTTTTTTTAAAATAAAGTTTACCATTTTTTAGGGTTTCACCTTTTCTTTTTTTTTAACCACAGGTGATTTTTTGTTTTGTTTTTTTTTTTTTTCGTTAACCAAATAAGACGATGAAACCGTTTTTCCTAGCGGCATTTACCATATCAAAAACATAAAAAGTTAACTACTACACATCTGTTTATTTAGAAAAAGAAGAAATGTCTTATAACACGGTTAACATCCTTACACACACACCTCCAACATTTACCCTACAATCTATTTTTTTTTCCACCCCCACCCCTATAACTTGTACAGGTGATCTGATCCACACAAGATGTTAACTATAATCGTATCTATTCCGCTCCAATTTTATATGTTATTTCTTTCCCAATAACACATGTCAATTTGTACACTTATTTTTATCGACTAGGTACTTAAGTTTTTTTGTCTCTCTCTCTCTCTCCTCTCTTATTAAATGTATTATTATATTCGTGGATTTTTATAAATAAATAAAAAAAAATATTAAAAAAAAAAAAAATGTGTTTGATTTATATTATACGGATCTTTGTATAAAAATTAGGGACATTAAAACTGAGGTGAAACTAATTTTTATTAATGATAAAAAAAATAAATTAAACAAAAAATAATTGATGAACACTTTTTTTTGGGGGGGGGCACTCCGAATTTTTTTATTTATTGTTTTTTTTTTGTTTTATAAATTCTATTTTGAATTTAATGTATGTCATCTCTAAATAGTTTAATAATATTTAATTAAAAATATAAATAAATAAATAAATCACTATTTAGTTATAAATAATTGGCCCAAGATCGAAACTTTCATTAGAAAATAAGCGATTAATATCAACTGTATTCTTAAAATCTACATGGACTTATATGGCACTTGAACTGTGGCGTTCAACCCAACAGAAAATCCTAAACCTTTCAATCAAAAATATTTCGTCAGATAATAGATGCTGTATTCTATGTATCAAACTCTACTCTCGATATTTAAATATATGAAAACCCCGTGAATCTCTAACTTCTTTGCCCTAATTCTTTAGTTCCAAATCTCACCACCAACTACTATTCCGAACAACCCACGCCATGCTGGCTGGGAATTTAATGCTGTTTTACAAGAATCAATGTCGATTTTCCCGATGAAAGGTCCTTCTAGACATTTTTCAGTCTGGAACGTTTGATAATATATAATACTGTGTGCGCATTGATTTCAAAAACAATATCATTTCACAACATATATTTTTTTTTTTTTGGTTGGAACAGGAATTTGATCAACATGATCAAACATCTTCTTGCACTGTTTCCATTTCTTGATCATTTAGTAAAACATTATCGAATTAGGGAAGGGAATAGTTAAGTGGTTAGCGTACTGGACTCCCACGCGGAGGTCCCGGGTTCGAGTCCAGCTGTGCTACCCTTATTTTTTCTTGCTCCCCTCTACAGCTCACTGTCCGGTGATGGATGGCCGTGTAGGTCCCGGCTCCAGAATAGGCCTACGGTATTCCCTGCCTGTCGTAGAAGGCGACTACAAGGGAGACAATGCACAGGAATTGACGTATTTTTACTGATAAAACATGCTCTAATCCAATGTGCGGATATTAAAAATGTAGAAGTATTTTCAGAACTGCATACTTCTAGAAACAAATGGCGTTGGTTTCCGGCAATCTTCATCGCCCACCCTGTGGGGTGCAATCAGCCTCTGGCTCTCCAGGTTGAGGAATCCCTCACCCAACCCACTCCGATCCTGATCCCTTCCCCTTGCAGGGTTGCTTTTAAGTATCCTGGGTTTCTAACACCCCTGTTCTTCAGGCAATGGACAGGAATTAGTAGATGGACTGACTCATCCATCGGGCGTGCGATCAGTCACGCTAGCTCGTTAGAGCTGAAACACTGAACTACGGGCGCAAGCTACTATCCGAGCCAATTGCTTGCAATTGAGGTAGGATTCGTAGTGGTCGTGGTTTAAACAGCAGCTCCAAGGACTGCAGTCATGAGTTGAGCGGGAGGAGACTCGCTATATAAAATGGAACCCCGGAACCAGCCCGTAAGTTGGTAGCGTATTTGCTGTGGGTGTGCGCGGTTTACCAGAGCCTTCTAGAGTATGCCTTCTCTAGCTTCTGGGAGTGAAGTGTGATCTTCGTGTGATCACTTTGCGCACTGGTTGAGCGTATCTCAACCTGGCCTTAAATGGGTCAAGCGGGGGTGTGCCCGGGGGGGCCTTGCACTACAGCCACCCACTAGTAGTGACAGCCTTCTCTTGTTAAACGATCCCGTTGCTTGCAACGGGGGACCGGTATACCCGCGAGGGTCGGCACAGTCTAGAAAGATCCCTTAGTACCGTACGGGAACAGGCTTAAGGAGGGAAGAATGTCCGGTGATGGACAGTGTTGTCTTTAACGAGAGAACACTGTCCGGAGGCCGGTAGTGCACTGAGAAGGCTGCGGGCGCCAATGACCATAGATGTTGACGCGCCTTAAATTAAAAAGAAAAAAAAAAATTATCCGAATTATTTACCAATATCTCCACTGTCTTCCCACTCTTACACACATTCCCTACTCTTCACCTACTTTTACGAACAAGTATAAGTAACCTTTCTTGCTCTTTTACATAGCCATCCATGACTCAAAAACCTTGGAATGACTGTTGGTAAAATTGTATTTAAAATTATGATTTTTTATATAATTCGCTTTATATAATTAAATAGGACATATTTTTGAATGTTTATATATGAAACTATTAAATAAATAAATAAAAAGAAATAAAAACATAATATGTGATACTACTAGAACATGGTATATTACTGTTTTGAATTTTAATAAAACTTTCTATTTTGAAAATTAAGTTTTCTGAAATTTTTCATTTTTAAGAACTTAGAAAATCATCAATAATCCAAATCCCCACTTTAAATTAACTGGACAATGACTTCTATGGGATAATAAAACTAAAAAAGTGACCTAAGTAATGAGGTAGGGTGTTGTGGACACCCTTAACACTTCAGAAAACTAACACAGAAAAATTATATATTTTTTTTGTAACAAATGAAAAATAAAATTATACCTAGGAATCACAGAGATAGGTACTGTGAAGTACAGGCCGATATTCCCACTCTAATTGCAAAAATTAGCATTTTTTCCGGGATGGGGGTTGCTGTAAACGACATCCCCACATAACTACTATTAAATTTAATTCTGTTTCGCCAAAAAAAAAATGTGTTAAAACCTTGGTAGATTAATATTTCTTTATATTCAGATGACAAAAAAAAAACTTCCGAGTTCTCCGAAAACAAAATTTAATTCAGAAAATCTGACACTGTCGCAATTAATAGATACTACTAACAAAAGTGAAATAAAGTATTTCGAAATTTCCAAGAAGTGAAAAAAAAATTGATGTTCCAGAAATCAGGAGCTGAGTTTTAATGATCCGGTGCTCAGTGTTAACAAAATTAAAAGGGTGGGTTACTGAATGGCCGCTCACTGGATAAAGCTTATTTCTATCCAAAAATGTTGAATTCTCCAAATATCTGTTGAGTAACTGACCGTGAATGAAAAGACTTTTGGATATATTGTGATCATAGAAAGTATTATATAGCTTAAGATAAAACAAAATTGTTGTGGTTTGGTTTCCTAGAGCTGGAAAGCATCAGAGACATTTTCCGTGCTAGCCTGCTTCATTTTGTGGTCTTCGACCGGTTTCGGGCGTTCGCCCATTTTCAGGATGCGTTTGCCCAGACAGTGTGATGTAGGGGTAGTGAACCCCCACCACTCATCCACACTAGCAAGTGAACCCCCACCACTCATCCACACTAGCAAGTGAACCCCCACCACGCATCAGAGAGAAAGAGCCCCTCTCGAGAGAGAGGAGAGGAGAGGCTAGTTGGATATATATACGAGAGACAGAGTCAAAAGGAGATATTCTGTTCACAGTCTCACACTTGAATTGTACACATCGTTTAGCCACGTCAGTCAGTCTGTTCAGTTCTTGTAGTGTAAAGTATACAGTCCTTGGCAGTCAGTCATATACATATATATCAATTATATATCTTATACCGATATTGAGGTGTTATTTATCTATCAACATCTACAACCAACATCTCCTCCTACAACCATTACAGTGATAACACAGACTTGCACAGAACAAATTCAGTTTTTTACACTGTATACGAATGTATTTATATTTAGTTTATACACTTTATACGAGTATATAAACTGAATTTGTTCTGTGCAAGTCTGTGTTATCACACTGTCGTCTGGACAAACGCATCCTGAAGATGGGCGAACGCCCGAAACCAGTCGATGACAACAAAATGAAGCAGGTTACCACGGAAAATGTCTCTGATAAACTTAAAATCTCTGTCATCCGGTCATCTATCTATCAATCACAAAATACCGCCTGAAATTCTCATGATTGTGGATGATCCAATAAGCCACAAGCAGTTGGTTATCAATTTAATCAAGAAATTTTTCTTTTTAAAATTCTAGTTGGGTTGGCCATGAAAGCAATGGTGATGAGGATTTTACATCTATACCTGAGCGGCCTTATTTGGGAGCGCTCTATGTTAAAACTAAGAAAGTTTGTGCAAATTTAAATTTAAACTAATTTAATAAGAGTCTTCAAATACCCATTCTAAAAATAATGTTTTTTTTTTTTCAGCAAAATGTTTCAGATAAAAGTGGACACGAATCTATCTATGCAACAGAAGCATTCCAAGTTTAAAGAAAATCGTTTTGTAAACCGCTTTCGAGAAAAATCAAGGGAAAGTGATTGAGTAAAGTCGCACTTCCTGTTGATGGATTTTGCCCGAAATCTTCGGAGTCGGATACAGATCATTTGCTAAAAATATTTTTTTCATATTTAGAGGATTTCAAAACATCAAAACAAGTATTTCCAAGTGGGGTTTCTATTGTGTCAAGTTGCACTTCCGGTTAATCGATCTTCTTCAAATTTGGACTTCTATTAATGGTTATAATATATAATATTCTATAGGCCGATAGAACCATACATTATACTGGAAATGGTACTTTAGAGGAAAGCTTAACGCTCGTGTTCTCCCAGAACCCTGTCAAAAACTCGATTTTTCTTGGAAAATGTTTCAAACAATAAAAGTGATAGGTATTTATATGTATATAGATAGTATACGAAGTTTAAAGAAAATCGTTGGAGCTGGTTGATGTAAAATGATGTTTAAGTAAAATCTCACTTGCGGTTGATGGGTTTTTCGGTCCGAAAAGTTTGTGTCAGATTTGATGGAAAGAGAATTGAAACGGACTATCAAGTTTAAGCTCCTTACGATTATACAGATAATTCGTTAAAAGAGACCTCAATTTCAAAAACTTGACACGATCTTATCAGGAGTAAGAGAGAAAGTAATAAAAAAGACAAGAAGAAGGTCAGTCAAAAAAAAAAAAAGAAGAGTCTTCAGGGAGATTCTTCAAAACCAAAAGAAGGAATTCTTTCTTTATATAGATAGCTATAGATCCAAATGTTACGAAGAAAAAGAAGAAAAATCTTCTGTCTCAGTTTTTCTTTCAACATTGACATCTTCTGGCTTGCACAAAAGACAACTCCAAAACTATAAGATGCGTTTTAGTCCTTGGTTATTCGTAATGTTGATAAAATCCAAATTGCTAATTTTGAGCCACAATAAAGGATTAAAGAAAAAAAATTAGATAACACTACAAAAGAGCATAGCAGATTTACCCGGAAGCACTTGTGAGATTAGAAAATGTAAGAAAAAAATCCTCGTAGAAGTTGTAATGTATTGGTGTGGATGTGTATATGTGGTAGGTGGTTGTGTAGCACGAGCGGATCTGTATGAAGGGCTTGTAAATATGTAGTTTGAAAGAGAAGAAGTGTATAGCAATAATAAAGAAGTCACACTGTTTTTCAAAAGATATATTCTCTAATAGAATTTAAGTTACTTTAGATTATCACAACAATATGCTTATAAATTAATTGGAATAAACTCTTAAAACTTGATACTGGCTCTGATGTTTTCAACATGGTAGCTAGAACGAGTCTGTCTTAAAATATCTCTTCTCTTTGTCCGTTTAGTGCCTCCCTTGTGAGGAGAAGGGGATAGAACAAAGCCATAAAGGTTCTTGGACATTCCTAGTAACTGTACTTGTATTACCTGGCTGGTCCTTTTGCAAGGAAATGTCACATATTTTGATAATTAGATTTATTTAAAAATTAATATTATTTCAAGTTTCTTGCATCCATCACAAAGTCAACTTCGAAAGAATTTCGACAGATAAAGCAGCGAAGGTTTTTCCAGTAGCAAAAACTGGAAAAGGTATCCCACTGTACGGCGCAGAAACCTGGTTATTGAACACAAGACAGTGCGAGAGACTCCTGGTAGTGTAGATGGATTTTTGGAAGAGATCTGCAGGACGATTGAGACGGGACAAAATTAGAAATGACTACATTAGGAAGAGAAACAGCTTGGAAATCATTGAGACTAAGGCACACACGTGGTATGGGCATGTGAGGAGGATGGGCCCAGGAAGATTGCCTAAGGTGGTGATGGACAGAGAGGTGGCTGGCTGAAGGAGGAGAATTAAACCCAGAGGGACCAGGTGGAGGTGATGATAGCTGGTTATGGCCTGACGGAAGGAAGAGCAGGCAGAGGATCGTGTTGCTTGGAAGAGGGCAAATGCGCTCGATGGCTGAAGGAAACCACGATTTTTGGAAAACCCTTGGTAAAAAGAAAGAAAAAAAACGGGAATGGAGTTACAGTGAAGTGTAATCCAGATAGATTAGCTGTGGACCAACTGGTTCGTAACAGTTCACAAAGTAAGAGGGCTAACACCTCTGATTTCCCAATTAACCAACCTGTTTTCTTAAACATGTTGAATTTAATAACATCACTGCTCGGCCTTTTAGTTAAGATCAAAGTCCAGTATAATAAATAATTAATGAGAAAAATTTTTCAATGATAAAAGTTAAAAGCAAAATTAAATACATAGATCATTTAGCTTGAGGTTAAGGTTTCCAAAAAGGGAAATCTGATACGCAATGCTTAAGATATTGTTGTGGTTAGTTCCGCACAGCTGAAAAATAGCAAATTTTTTTCGAGCGTTTTTTTTTTTTTTGGACATTCGCCGCCTATCTTCAGCAAATCTTGATAAACAATGGGCTATTACAGAACTGTACTGGACAATATCTGTTTATAAAGCAGTATTTTTTAAACTGATTTTGCCCAGTGCAAATTTGTGTTATCAGAACTGTTTAAACTTGCAGTTAGCCGAAAGCTCGAAACAGGTCGATGAACGCAATATGAAGCAGGGTATTACGGAATAAAGAAATCTAATGATAGAAATACTAAGTGTTTTTTATAATTCTACGCTAAGCTTCTGAAGTCTATAAGATAATCCTTGTATTAGTTATAATTAAAAAAGGAATTTAAAATTTTTATTTAAAAAAAAAACGAATTTTATTGTAATTCAAAGAAAAACTTTTAGATAATAATGAAAAAGAAAATGGAAGAGAATAGGAATTTATTTTTAATTAGTGTAATTAAGAAAAGTTTTATTATTAGTGACGTTTTTTACCTTAATATTATTATTTAGTTTTGAGGATATTGTGTTCGGGTGTAAAAGCTAAAAGTGGCAACCTGCTTATAATCAATTTTAACCTTCTATGTCAGCCCTTGGGCAAAGGGTTTTTTTTTTTTTACTTCAAATTTAATTTGTCCGGGAGTAATAGAAGCGGTGAAGTAGTTGAGGTAGGTAAAAAGCATCACTACGAGTGTCTGAGAGTCATCGAGAGCTCACCCCACCGACATGAACCCGCGGGTGGGTTTGGGGACGGGCAAGAGTCCAGCCCTGTGTGACCACCCACTTGTGTCCCAACTAAAATAGAGCACACCCTTTTCACTGTTAGTATTATATCGGTATGCTTGGTGGATACCGGTATACACCCAAGAGGTAGGGTTTCCACACAACTACACACCTCTCCTTAACTTTGACTGCCACAACAATGTTGACTCCCCGTCTCATAGTGCCTACACAGTTCCCGCTGTAAGCAACAACAATACTTCTACACAACATCTTTGTGTGATTCAATATCCGTGGAGCACACCCGTTTCTCTTCTTTAGTCCTTCCTTTTGAATCTCTCTATAAAAAAAAAATACACACACACACTCGTCTACACACATAAACATGTACCTAAACACAAAAACACAAAGATAATTTTACCCTCTCCGTACCTACATATATACAGTATACTAGTATGAAAAGCGGGGGGGGGGGGGGGGGAATTGGTAGGTTGTTACCTAAATGGACCAATAATGTTACAACATTATTTTGAAGCTCCGCCCACAACTCCACCTTAAATTGCTCCACGCCTATCTCTGCCACCCTCTTTTTGTTATTTCAGTGTTCAGTTTTACACTGTACAGGCTTACAGACAGACACACGTACACAAACTTATATCAGTGGTACCAATTGATTCTTATATTCATGTCCCCGTATTACTCTACGTACCTGCCTCTGACGCCCACCTTCACTAATATTACACCCCTATCTATAAACATATACCTACATAATATACGCGGACATAGTAGTTCTATGTATTTGTATTTAACCCTTTTAAATATATTCCATTATTACTTCTTCAACTCCCAAACATGCACACAAAAAATTCTTCACAATAATATTGCTCGTAAAATAAATGAAAAAATAAAAAAATCAAATAAAAACAAATTATAAATCATTTCTCTTTTTAGATTAAATTTGATTTTCATTTAATACGCAAGGAAACAAAAAATTTAAGACAATCTGAACATGAAATACAATGAACATTTACAAAGAGCCACTAAATCTATATTTCTATTATTAATATTTCCAAAAGTATTTTAGGATGTTGCCAATCTGGACCATTAGAGAGTTTTCCATCAATCTATGCGAATTCACGGGATTTGATATTGGTTTTTAAGTTCTTATTCAGCAAGGATTTTAAATGTTTATCGTCAAATCATAGTATTGCCAAATGTTCTACCTAGATATGAGATGGATTCTTCAGTTTGCTTTTAAGTTTCCGCAATGAATTTGGTCGACCAAATTCTGTAGCAACAGTCCACAAATGCAATCACTTGTGATAACATCTTTTGTTAAAATATTTGGTATTTTCTTTTGTAAGAAATTAACTAATCTAATGCAATACCATAAAACTAATTACAAATTAAATAAAAGTAAATGGACAAATGTTTGTAGTTTTATAATATGGTGTATTAAATGAAACTCTTAATTCCCTATTTTAGGTTATAATTTCCTTTACAATTATCTACTTGCTCCATTTTGAAGTGTCAATAAGTTTTTTTATTATATTATATTTATTTTCACTACGTTTCTATGACTTCTTGAGGGAAACAAATTAAAAGTAATCTGATGGTGCTATATTCGGGCGGTAAGGAATGTTTGAGAGTTTTTTGAAAGAAACACGAAGCCTGGTTTCTTGATGACTGTCTGTTTAGATGTCTTGGAAACCACCTTGTATACGAGAGGTCGTCTGTAATAAATAATACAATGAACTGTACCCAAACACTTGCATTATAAATTGTTGTTAATAATTCATTCTATCATAACCCGTCTATCTTTTTGAATACTAACATCAATGCGAAATTCAAATGTGTAGTGTTATGAATAGAAATGGTTTATTTCCAGAGTGGCAACACTATTAACTCACTACACTATTCTCTCATAATAATAATAATTTAATAATATGAGAGAATACTTGTCAACACGACAAGAATCGGTGTTGGTATATGCGGTTGTGGCCAGCAATTCAAGAATTACATCCTGGTGGCCTTGTGTCATAGGGTGCCAATTAAGCGGAAGAGTAGGAACGTTCCCCCTGATTGGGGTACCTCATGGAGGTGAAGGAGGATAGAGAGCGAAGGCCATACACAAGCAATACCCAACGGTGTTGGCTAGTGACGCTGCGGACAAAGAGGCGACCTTCTGTGGTACCCTTATTGCTTACAGGCCTATTCTGTCTGGCCCCAGAGACGGCCCACGATCTGCTCGCGGCCTGACTAGCGCTCACCCTAAAGGAATAACTACTTAGACAGCATGGCGAAAATCCTCCACATCGAGTTAGCAAGGAATATAGATTTAGTCCAGCAAACGGAGCCCTTCTACAGATATGTTCTCCAGCCGGTCCTTGAGAATGCACAGCACCTGGTATATAGTAAGATCGACTGGTCTTAACCGAATGCTAATACTCCGCCAGACGTACTACAGGCTATTGGCTGGGGAGATATCTACTGTCTGTAGGGAAGTTTTTATTTTGGAGGAGGAGCCGCTAATTATTCTAGAGTGGGACTAGTACATGGTTGGCTGGAGAAAGGACTGAGAAAGATGTGGATTAGAAAAAGGCTGATTGCGGATATGAACAGGCTGTAGTCTTTCACTCTTGTAGACTTATCAGGCAAGTCTTGTGGGGAAGGACATGAAAGGCTTGCCCATATCTTTCCATATTAAGTATGGGAATGTGTAAGTGCGTATGTAGGTATGTATATTTCTAAGATGCGGATTAGTGTGTGACGTATGTTTATGCGACTATGGTGAGAATGTGTACGTACATATCCTTTCATATAGCTTCAGACCTTGCCTATGGGCCGCCGAATGTCACATCCAACGGAACCTGTGCAGAAATGAAATAATAAAATGACTATAAATAAATATAAAATGTGGTAATATATTAAACATTCTAATTTGTGTTGATTGTAACTAGCTCTTTTTTAATTAAAAAAAAAAAAAATCAAAGAAACTAATTTAAATAAAAAACTAAAACCCTGTGGGCAACAGCCCGAAAGAGGCCAAAGCCTGCCAGAGTGTGATTATATTATTAGGGACCGAAGTAGTCAACATGTTGCAAGTTTCAATCGTGATTCCTTCACTGTCAACGTCTTCCCAATTTTATTCACGATGTTTTATCATCAACATTATAAACATTTATGGTAATCACCTTAACTTGAAATCAATGGTAATCACCTTAACTTGAAATCAATTTAATGAATAAAATAAATTAGATTATAAAAGAAACTGAATGAATATTATTCTACAAAAGTCTGGATGTTGATAAAGTTCCTTTAGCAAGCAAAAACTTACAAAATATTTGAGAAATTGTCCTCCAATTATTGTTTTACATTAAAACAAACTTTTAATATCGAAATTT
>JAAEAF010004136.1:120500-178934 GCA_011037195.1 Triatoma infestans
TCTGGAAGCACCAAAACAAATTTGCAAATTAAATTTAGATTTCTAACAAAAAAAAAAACTACGGGGACACGTATTTTTCAGGTTTTTTTTCTAGCTATCTTAGTTTCCGAGAAAAAGTCGTTATCTATACACTTTGGGACACCCTGTATATCTATTACATTTATTTGAATCATTTTTTCCCGGGGAAAATATTGATATTTTGGGGGTTCTCTGGAGGGGAATAGTAACGTTGTCTCCTAGGACTATAAATCTATCTGCCTAGATGCTTCTTCTATCCGTCTAGGTAAATACTTTATTCCATAATAATTCTATACATTTAAACTTTAAAGTTTAATACACAATTTGTCATTTTAATTTATGACTGATTTTAAACTAAAAAAAAAGAATATTAGGGTAATGAAAGTAAGATTAATGGCAAAAATTATAAGCATTTTATACATACTCGTATAATTATACATAAATGAAGAATCTTATACCTTACAAAATTTTGTAAATGTTAAAAAAAAAAAGTGAAAATCTTTCACAAAAAAAAAAAAAAATAGATTAAATTTTCTAGCCGTTTAGAAAAGGGTTGAGTCTGCAAAATGGGCGTGGTCCAATCGATGACGGAGACACTCCGGAGCGTACCTACTAACTTAAACTGCTGAGCCTGGGCAATCCAATATTTTAGTTATATGGTAAAATTAGTTAACATACATGAATTTTAGTTTAATTTTTTTTTTTTTTTAATTAAGGTTATTAAAAAATAAAAAAATGAATTAAACAGATAAAAAAAAAATATATATTAAAAATTAAACGAAGTATCTAGAGATTTTTCGATCAATAATTAAGTAGTTTATGATTTGTTGTTTTTTTTTAAGTTATTAATTAATAAATTTCGATGTTACGGTAATGAGTTATATAAAATTATAAATAATTATATGAAATTATGGGCTAATTTCTGTTTTTATTAATGTAATTCATTAATGGAATAAAATTAATATATTAAATAATTTAAATATCTCCTTGAGGATATTCTGAACAAATGCACTACTCCTTGAAGTGCAGGAAAATACGACAAACGGAACTCTGAAAAAGTGTTCCAACTATCATTTACAGCGGCGGAGTACATTGTTTTGAAAAACCTTTGAAATAAAAATATATTGTTTTATTTCCATAATTTATGAATTAATTATAGGCTGTATTTAAATTTACATATACGTAACTTCTGGGTAAGAATATCTTCAGTTCAATTTAGAAGAAATAGTAAGCAATATAAAATATTATTGGTGAATTGTAAATATTGTGCGGGAAGAAGGATTTTATGTAAATTTCTAATAATGAGAGTAGTAAGGCTGGTAAATATGACACCTCATAAAGGTGTTGTAATATATTAGTATGTTTGAGAATTTACAAGACATAAATCAATTTTTGTACAGAGAAAGTGCTTATTGTATTGATTATTTATTAATATTATTAATATTGATATGTATTGATTATTGTGAAATAAAGCTGAGTTTGTAATATTTTATATTGGCGACTAGGAAATAAGTTTGGAGAGCATAGAAGTTATCATCAGAGATATTTTCCGTGATAGCCAGCTTCTTTTTGTGATCATCGACCGGTTTTAGGTGTTCGCCTTTCATCAAGATGTATTTTATCACACTGTTTTGACAAAAAAAAATACATCCTGATAATGGACGAACGCCCGAAACCGGTCGATAAGCCCAAAAAGAAGCCGGCTATAATGGAAAATATCTCTAATGATTTCCAGCTCTGTGGAACCAACCACAGAAATTATGGCATCATCTAGATATGTTGGTCATTTAAAAAAGAGTTCAACCTTATTATCAAGTCCTAGCATTTAAACTAAATATAATGTTGAAAATATGGGTGGGTCCGCAATGCTGGATAACATCTGGTATTTTATCCGTCCAAACATGCATATGCAACCAACATGTGTGAGTGTAACAGAAACATTACGTTGAAGTGAACTCTCTACACTAACTTGGTGAATTTGCTCTGTAGATGGATTGTAACGGCAAGAGAGAGAACACAAGGCCGACCGAGAGAAAAAAGACCCTCTCTGGTACTCTCTCACTTAAGCAGGCTAGAGTGGGGAGAACCTGTCTATAAGCCAGTAAGAGATCTATATATCTATCTATCAGATTCAACCATATACATCACATCGTGTCATAACTCTACTTTCACCTTTTATTCATTAAAATCATTACAAGTCCAGTGCAGTTTGTGTAAACTTATAGTTATATTATAACAGTGTCTTCATACCTCGTCTAATTAATCAATCCCAATTTCTCTCCTCATCAACTAACTCCATTATATGGATGAAAATCCGAAACCGATGAGAAACAAAATCAATACGCATGCTACGACGGATAAAATACCAGATAAATAATATAATGTATTTTCTGCGTGTTTTTTTTTTTTTTTTTTGAGTTATGCTGACAATATGGAAATTTGACACGATCACAATATTTGCTCTTACAGCTGTAAGAGAGAGTAAAAATGAAAATTTCACGCGATATTATTTATTTTTTTCTTTTAGGCTGTGCAAAAATGATAGCAGACTGATATTGTTGTTCACAGCAGATGACACTTCTAATATGCAGAAGAAAACAAAAAAATATGAAAAAAGCGTAAGAGAATGAAAGGGAGAGAGAGGTAGAGAAAATAACATCAGTCATAAGACAGTTGTTTGGGTGATTTGGACATATAAATGTGTGTTGGACAATGGGGTTATTGTTGATGACCAGACGACCACAGACATTAAGGGTGTACTTATAGCAGAGCCAGTTTGACTTCCCTATCACAAACTGGTGACAACTATACCAACTACCCGACAAATGGTTTTTTTCTTACGCACACAGACATTCTTAACGTAAATTTTTATATATATACACATATATAGATAGCTTATACATATGTTCAGCCGAAAAAAATAACAGATACTTTAGCTTTCTATCATTATGGGGTAACTCTTATAAGAGGCGACTGCAAGCTTTGTTCCATTGTTATTTTTATAAATCCCTTAAATTCCTATTCTATTGTTTACAGTTATATTTTCAATGCCTTAATCTGTGAGAGGAAGTAATAATAATAATAATACCACGCAAAATAAACACCACCCCAGGTCTGCCATCGAAAGAATCGAGTTGCCGCGATCGGAAGGTGGACGTAGTATAGTCAGTATCGCGGGCCTTCATGATACACAGGTTGCTCGAATGAGAGCTTCTTTCTATACCCACCGGGACTTGAGTCTGATCGGTGCAGTAATGGCGGCTGATAAGGGATATACCCCTTTAGATATTCACAGGGCGTCTTCGGGGATGCAGGAGGTTCGGGACTCCATCACCGATATGGCCGCAGCATGGCGTGTCAAGGCCTTACAAGGGCAATGCCCCGCAGCGCTAGATAGTGACGCCATAGGCAAAAAGGCGTCAGTGATGTGGCTTACCCCGTGGGCAACTTTACCCAGAAACTGAGGGGACCCTAATTGCCATTCAGGATCAGGTGGTGGCTACCAGGTATTATATGCGTTATATTATAGGAGATGTCAATGTCCTGGATGTCAAGTGCAGATTGTGCCACTCTGCCCCAGAGATGAGATCACCACCTTCTTTCTGCCTGTCCAATGTTGGCACAAACGGAGTACCTTAAGAGGCACAATAGTATGGCCAAGATACTGCACCGGGAGTTGGCATTGAAGTTAAGTATTCGCTCAGTCGTCCCACCCTACTACCAGTATGATCCCGAACCGGTGCTAGAGAGCTCCGGGCACACACTCTATTGGGATCGCGTGGTGCTCACGGATCAACAGTAGACAACACACGGTGTGGCACGATAAGAATGAGGGTAAGGTATATATAATAGATGTCACAGTCCCGGACTCGGCTAATGTTGTGCGAGCCTTCAATAAGAAACTGATTAAGTTCAGACCGCTGGCAGCTGAGATTGCTTCTCTTTGGAGAGACGTTGAATCTGTCGACATTGTGCCGATTGTCATCTCTGCAACTGGTTTAATCCCGCGCGCTATCCAGGGTGGACTGCTCAAACTTAAGATTAATAGAAAGACGCTAGCTCTAATGCAGCAAGCTGTAATCCTCCATTCCTGTAGGATCGTCAGGGAGATTTTGCTGCAGTGAAAGGATGAGCCAGGCCGCGGGATCCCCCATAACGATGGCCAAGTGATATAAAAATACAAAAAAATAAAAACTAACGAAGAAAAGAAAAATGTTCACTTATAATGAGCCAGGTGCCTCCCTTGCCTAAGGGCCGCGCGACACTTAAAAAAATAATATAATAACAGTCTTTATTAAAATTTTTAACAATACATTGGCATATAATAAATCCTGCTTACAGACATACTCATGGTCGTTTGACCGTCTGAGGAAGTTGTTGTAAATAATTTAGATTGCAATATAAAAAGTATCAATGCATAGATTCAAATTAGTAAAAAATACAGTAACAAGCAAAATTTAGGACATAATATGAACATACATTCGGACTATAGACCGTACAATTAAAAAATATTAAATTAAATAAATAAAAATACAGATATAATAATGAAATAAGGAAGCGAGGACTCAAATATGGAAGCAAAGATGTCAAGAATAGTATAGGATTTGAATTGCACAGTAATAATTAAATTCAATCACCAGGCTGTATCTGTAAGACCAGGCCTGTGTAATGACATGGCAAAGTCATTGACATCGGCGAAGTACACCAAAGAAATAATAATTTACAACTAGTGGTTCCAGCCAGCTGCTATCTTAACAAAGGGTGGCAGTAATAAAAGTATAACCCAACCGGCCGCCGGCTTCAAGACAGCCGCGGCCAAACAAACGATTAACAAAGCCTTTTCATCAATACTGTACATCAAAAAGCAAGCACCGAATAAGGTCACCAAACTACGAAGGTCGCACACTGGGACAGATGTCTTGGTGTGAGTGTGAACAACAGTAATATATAAACTCTATCATATACGACGAGAGGATTATTATATCACCTACGACCAAACGAGCACGTCTTTATACACAAGCGGCAATTTACTATACACAGTTATATTCAAACTTACCTTTTTCTTAGTTGTACATCTTAGTTAGTTATTTTATCATTCTAATTTATCTTCTATTTATTACTAAGTATTTTATTATAATTATTAGTTACCATTTCTAACGTTCAAAGTATTGTTCAATTATAGTTATTTTTATATAAACCGTTTAATTATTCGAGCACTAACTTCCCAAAATCTCTCAACTAACTTCCGCCCTCTTCAAGACATCTACTACATCAGGAATCACACATCAAACGATTCCATTACACCTGTTTACAATAAGATACCAGGCTCAACCATTTCCTTTCATTTGATAATATATTTTTAAATCCATCAACATCCAACTGGTCTGTGTTAAAAATGTGTAAGCCTAAAAGGTTTCAAAATAGGGCACACGCCTACCAAAAATGAAAGACATCCTCGTTACAACCCAAATTACAAAGAGAACACAACTTTATGTCATTACCGTATCTGTAATTATTTAGGTACAAGAGTTCGCCCCTGCATTTAATAATCCAGCTAGTGGCTACAGCATCAAGATTGCACTTTAAAACACAGACCTTAGTATTCAGAGTTTTATATAAGAGATGATTGCGGCTGGTTTGTGCTTTACTATGGTATTCTGTCATCAGTATTTCCCTAACTCTTTCTACTATCCGCTTAGGTTTAGTATCCACATTAAACATTTCATCCATAGAGATATTATACTTCTGACAAAAACATTCCCTTTCTTTATACATACATATCTTTTTCCTAATCATTTCTTTGATTAATACTGTATAAATAGGTTATAACGAACTTCAGGGGACTGTCAAATTTTGTTCGTTTTAAGCGGTATTCACTATAACCAATATATCGTTTTTAACGAACATTTCATTATATCTGAACATCACGTCCAATGCATACATATGTGTGTATGTGCATAGTGAAGTTTTCATTATGCGCAAGTAATTTACAAATGATTTTTTAAGGTTTCTCGGGAAATTCAAAATTATAATCTGTTAAAGGCATTTATTTACATACATATGTAATCCATTATCTTTTTTTGGCGTTTGGCCTGCATTATTTCTAGTGTACATTTTTTTCAATTGCCTTGACGATAGCTAACAAAGCTTGTCCTTCGTTGATATTTGTGTCATTTGTACTGAAAAACTTACGTAATTTTCCACAGGTTGCAGAGAGTGGTCGGGAGTTAGGCGGTAAAACAGGCCCGTCTCGTCCGCGTTAAAAATTTGATGTTCAGTGTAACCTTCTTTAATTTTAAGCCAGACATTTTCAAGCCAGTCTCCAGTCAAACTCTGTTTAATAGCTGACTCACCTGAGATTTTTCCGAAGACTATGTCATACCGAGCACGAAATCTTGGTATCCACACGTGCTGTATCTGAAATTTTCTGTTTATAAAAGAGAAGCTAGCTCGTTCGCTTTGGCCTGAAGGATAGGACCATTTATGGGTATGTTGTTCGCTCGCCGTTGTTTGAACCAACTTAAAGTTGCGGAGTCCAAATCATTCTGTTGAGAGGCTCGAATTTTTTTAACTTTATGTCACTTGTTGAATTGTTCAATTATCTTCTCTTTGTTTTTAAGAATTCCCGATTTAGTAGAACGAGATGTCCCCATTTCACTCGCGATACTACTTGCACAATCTCCCGATTCAATTCGAGAAATTATTTCGAATTTTTCCTCAATAGAAAATTACTGGATGGTCAAGTGTATTTTTTCCAAGACTGTAGAGTTGTAAGTTTGAAAAGTGGGGAAATCATTCCTAGAATTAATTTGGCAGCTGTGTTTACACTCACTTCCTGTTCACTATAACCGATAGCACACAGTTCAAAGAATCCTGGAATATGTTCCTTACAACCAATTTGTACATTATAAACGGTTATACGTTAAAAAACGAGTCCCTACGCATTTCCTACTATGACATTTCACGGGACCGGAGATTTTGTACGTTACAAACGGTTGTTCCTTATACCCGGTCTCGTTATATACGATTTATACTGTATGTGAAGATATCTTTCTGGCGGTAAATGAGGTGCATCTGCGGATATACTTTAGGTGAATAAGGACAGTATATACATATGAAGGTGCCATGTCACTTTCTAAATAAACTAGGTAATCCCGTGTATTACGTGGCAAATTAAAAACATTTTTTAATAAAGTATTTGAATAAAGCCTCCACTCTCACAAATTTAGATATACCCCAAATTTGCGTACCATAGCAGATAATTGCCCGAGATACAGCATTATAGATTTGAAGTTTCGAATCAAAAGGAACACTTTTGTTCAGTATAATCCTATTAAAAGTGTTGAGGGCGAATTTCGCTTTTGAAACTCTCTGCTTGAAATTATACATAAGGGACAGACAGGATGATAGAGTTATCCCGAGGTACCTGTAATTAGACAGGACCTCAATCTTCTCACCCTTATCTGCAAGAGGAAGTATTGCCTTTCGTATTTCATATTTTTCCTTAATTGAGTTTCCAAACTAGAAATAAATCTTATGAGGTCCCCTGAGTAAGAAAAAATAACGTTTTTAAGGAAGGTGTATGTGCGTCTATTTGTGAGTGTGTACAAAATATCTGAAAAAAAATTAAAAAATCTCAAGAAGCTCGAAGTTCTCAAGTATCACAATCGTATCTGACATGAAGATTTCTGGCTAAAATCCATCAACCGGAAGTATGACTTTATTAATATTTTGTTTTTTAATTTTTTGAGATTTTTTTTCGTAAAATGACTTCAATGATTTCCTTTAAACTTTGAATACCAATCTCCATATTATATAATTAAATACTTATCACTTTTTTCAGAATAATTGATTTTTTTTTTGGAAGGTTAAACTTCCCACTATAATTATTGAAAACTGGGTGCCTAATGGCTTGGGATATGGCTTTTATCCCGCCTGTTCCCCCCCCCATTCATCCCCCTACTTAATCTTCCCCGGTAGTCTACCGGTCAATCTGGGAATATCCCAAGACATCCTTCAACTCCAACTCACCCAGGTAATCCCGCGAGAGTGGTGCCTCCCAAATACACGGAATCTAGTACCAGCGAAATGGGGACACTGACATAAGAGTGATACACCGTTTCCCTAACTCCATCATCACAATTCTGACATATGGGACTAGACGTCCTCCCTATATTATGCAAATGACTAGATACCCATGTGTGTCCAGTCACTACACCCACCAAGGTTCTCAGTCCTTTCCTGCTAAGGGACAAGAGGTATCAGAGACATTTTCCGTGGTAGCCTGCTTCATTTTGTGGTCATCGACCGGTTTCGGGCGGTCGCCTATCTTCAGGATGCGTTTGTCAGACAGTGTGTTTATACACAGAGCAAATTCAGTTTATACACTGACTCAGTGTATACACTGAGTGTATACACTCAGTATAGTATAGTCTCTTACACTCAGTATAGTATACACTCAGTGAACTCAGTAAACTGAATTTGCTCTGTGCAAGTCTGTGTTATCACACTGTCTGACAAACGCATCCTGAAGATGGACGAACACCCGAAACATTTCTAATCCAGTTTGGCTATAGAGCTGCTTCTATGGACGGATTATGGTAAATTGAGCTATGGTAGATTATCGGCGCCATTGAAGTAGAGTCTTATTAGCAAGTGTTTTTTTATTGTGCCACAAATGGGGATGATCATTGATATATATATATTGTAAAGCTAGGAGGGATGACGGGGGTAGGAGAGAAGACGCAGGCTTTACTTCTCTTGTTTGCCACCACGTGACGTCATGGAAGTTAGTCCAGGAGTGGAGAGATCAGAAGCGAACGTATTGCAAAATTCTTCAATTATTTTGTGTATTCTTCTGTGTTCTACGAACATTTATTCGGATCAGCTATATCTGCTGAATACCTGAATTTTCATAACGCTAGTAATTTTTTTTTATTTTTTTATATATACTATATTAATTGCAATTGAAATTAAAGATTTCCTGCTGTCCTTAAAGTTGGACTCGTAGATATAGTGTTTACCAAGTTTCATGTCGATCAGCCATGATACCTTCACAGAAGAGAGGCCTCCTACCTGTGGTGCGTCATCTATCCTACCATAGAAGGAGAGCCGGCCAAATGTAGTGTATTTGTATTTTGTTTCTGGTATAAATGAGAATGTCTTTATTTTGAAAAATAACATTTTTTTGCAGATAATAATAGTTGACATATGTTTTATAAGAATTACCTCTTTAATATATCTCCTATATTTTAATCCAGGGCATAACTTTGAAATGTACGTCATCTCTACTATCTTTACCCTATTTCCAAAGCTTGAATATCTTACAGCTTTTCACGTCAATCAGCTATTAATCTTATTATTATTAACATGATTGAATCCTTTCATAAATTGGCCATATTTTTATTTCTATTTAAATATGTGCACATGTTAGTTGAAGAAATCATAATAAATGACAACAATGAATGTTAAAAAGAATTAAATATTGATATTATATACTTGGCAGTGCACATATTATGTCGGCGCAAAGTAGAAGTTAATATTGTGTCGTGTGCTGAAGCACATTATTCATGCCTACAAAACTAATAAATAATGCAAAGGCAGCACACACTATATAGTAAAGAGAGCGAATGGGCCAGACAAACGATAATATGATAAAATACAATTTATTCTAAATATATCTACATATTGTAGTTAAATGATTATTTATTTATTCAAATTGTTAATTTATTCATTTCTACGATGACGTTGACCTTTTTGGAATTTCCCTTGTGACCTGCACACCGTGCATATAATAATTATTTCCATTTGTTTTTTTAATTTTTGTTTTTTTCTATTTGCTGAGTTTTTATTCATTATTCATAAAATCTAAATAATGCATAATAGTATACTTAAAATTTCTAAGAAATTTTCAGACCCACAATAAAAAAAATTGGAATTAAGAAATAAGCCAAGTTTCCCAGAGTAATCAACAGTTACATTTATTTTCCAACATGGCCAAAATTGTTAAGCATTTATGTATGTAAATGGATTCCTGATTCTTAAACTTTTTAAAACAGAGATGACAATTTGTCTGGTCAACTAACTGAGCGGTGAAATGCCCGGAAGGGATATCTGTTGCATGCAGTTATTTGGTGATTAGCGATCCCACGTGTTACCACAGCTCAGTACTCCATGTACCTCGTCAGAACAGTATACAATACACTTAAACTGCATACGCTCAGACAAGGACAAACACAGTACACAAACTAGGGTCTCCGTGTCAAGTTAACTGGCGTAAGCCAAGGGAGAAGGAAGGATTAGCTCAGTGGTAGCGCGCTGGACTAGCGGCGCAATATCTCTGGTTCGAATCCAGTTGTGTTGCCCTTAGATTGTTCTCTTCCTAGGATCGTACTACAGCTCACTGCCCAGTGATGGGCAGTGTTATCTATAGGTAGAGAACACTGCTCGGATGCCGGCAATCACTGAGAAAAATCTCCGGGGGGCACAATAGATCTTTCAGATCGCAGTGTCATAATTCCCCATAACAATGTAATCTAATGTGGTGGAAGAAAGAAATGAAAGAAAATAAAAATTTAGTGAAATAATCTTTAGCTAGTTCAAATAGTGTATTTTAGTGAAGGGGAAAGAGCCAGGTACTTTAATTTAGTTCAATGCAAACCAAGAGACAAAGGGCAAGAAACAGTTAGGGTAAAACAACACACTCCCTTCAGACATACCAACATTATTTGAAAAGATTTAAACTAACAATTAGAAGGTATTCTTTCAAGACAATCTGTATTCTGCCTTCAAAGAAGAACAGTCTGAACTAGACATTCTACCAGTAATCATCAGTGCCAGTTGCAGTTGTTAACCTAATATAAAATCAATCTAACTAGTTTCCACAATATATTAATAAGTTTATACGTTCATTGCAAATAACTTGTAGTTATTATTTTAATAGAATTTATTTATTGTTAGCAGTGGTAACTAATAACTTATTTTTATTTCTGATACTTCTCTCTCTTGAAACTTACATACACACAAGCCCTTTACAAAACCGCTCACGCCACAATCTACTACAACTACACATCACACTAATTACATTTCACTAATTTGGTATGTGAAAAATGATATGAAAGAACAAAATTACAGTTATAAAATCATATGCATAAATTAAAAATATAAAAGAAACCTCTGTATATTTGTTACAGAGAAAAAAGAATAAGGGGGAAAGGTGGACTTTGAACTTTTGGACCTTTAAAAATTGAATCTACAAATCTATGGATTGTGTCAAATTATGCGAAATTAAGTTTTTCATTGTTGTGGGGTTTACTCTTGTTTGCAATATCTCTCTCTCTTTGTGTGTGTATGTGTGTAAGCTCAAACCAGATATTCTGTTTAACAAACCGCATCTGATAGGATGAAGGTTTCAGTCGAAATGTATTAGCCGGAAAGGTTTAAATTATTGAAGATTTTTTTTCTCAAATTTCTGTGATTATTCCCGAAAACTGTTCCAACATTTTTCTTTAAACTTCGTTGGACTAATTACTCATACGTTATATTAAGACCTACCGCTTTTATTTGAAACGTTTTCCAGCAAAACTGGATTTTAGAGGGGGTTTCTTGATTTAGGTTGTTAAACTACAAAACTGCCATGATAAGGAGATAGGCAAGGAAAGAGCGCTCCCTAATATTGCAGGTTAGCCAACTAAACATTCGAAAAGAATTACAAGTTTGCAGTTGGTAATAATTTTAACCAAAGAAAGTCACGTGAATGATATTACTTAGCAAATATTTTTTTAAACTTGTGTTCCAAGAAGGCAGAAGATCAGCAGGATTTTTTTTTTGGGGAGGGTTTTCGTAAATTGTATCTATAAATTGTAACTTCAAAATTTACTACAATAACTTATATAAATTATTTTATTAAATGAGAAATAATTCAAATTCTACAAATAAATTAGGTCTCAGATTGAACTTAACGGAATAGCTGAATAAAACCAATAAAAACAAGATATGAATTCTCGAAATCTAAGAGATCTTCCGCCGCATAATGAGTAATTGCTCGGCTATTATTATTATTATTCGCGAAAGGGGAGGGCAAAACCCTACGCTATCCAAAGCCCCCCAGGGCCCATATAGCTACCCCTAAAGAATAACAACCATTGGGACTAGAATACAAATCCAGGCCCAGGATTCAACCATCTAAGTTTCACAACAGACCGAACAAATCGGACCAAAACCTTAAAAGGACACAGCTTAAGATCCTCTACCGACATCCTATTCCGGCCGAAGTTCCTAAACCTAATCTCCTCACAACCCAAACAATTCGTCATCAGATGCATGGGTGTTTCTTCCTCAGTTTCACAAACTCTACAAAAGGGGTCAGGCACAAGTCCCATTATATAGAGATGCCTCCTTAAACCACAATGCCCAGTGAGGAATCCAACCAGATACCTGAGGGAGGTCCGTGAAAGACATCGGACCCCACTGCTCAAAGCTCCGCCCGGGCCCCCAATGAGCAAATTCTACAAATAAATTAAGTCTGAGATTGAACTTAACGGAACAGCTGAATAAAACCAATAAAAACAAGATCCGAATTCTCGAAATCTATGAGATCTTCCGCCGCATAATGAGTAATTGCTCGGCTAATTCCGCTAGCAAAACAGATTGACTACTAGTAGTGACCATTATTCCTTAAGCAATCCACATACTTACGATTGTTTATTGGGTACATTTTAGTTTTTTCACTTAATGCACCATTTATTATGTAATAGGATCCGAATCATTAAAGATTCATAGGATTCGAAGAGCGAAGAAGCAGGCATTAAATGCATAAAACGTTAGTTACTCCCCACCTATGCCAGACTAGGGAGGATGAATTCGATTCATAACTATATATATATAGCGACAGCAGAACAATTCAGGACAGTTTTTTACAATCCAGTCAGCAACCAATCTACTTACTTTCTAATTACTCAGCCAGTCTGTCTCTTTATTATTCTTTCGTTAAACCAACTTCTATTTTAACTGTAAATTCCTTGCAGTTTGTGTATTCTATTCATTATACAGTGTTCAGCATTATTTCTAATCTCATTCCTAAATCCATTCTCTCTACTTCTCCCACCCCCTCACTTTCATTATACTTAGTTCATTATACTAAAGGACGACTTTTCATACAAGTGCTGTTTTACTTTGCCCAAAACATGGACGGACATAAGAATATCAATAATTGAAATATTTCTGAATCCTCTGTTCAATTTCAATTACGTTTCGCTTCATAAGATAGATTCCAGAACGAAATATTCTTCTAACTTTAAACATATATCACATAAACAAAGAAGTATGGAAAATCCAAAGAAAGTAAAAACTGAAGATTTTTAGCAAAATAATTGGATAAACCAATAATTGGAATTACATCCACTGGTTTGAATGGTTTATGTTGGAAACAATAATGTCACCTGTTTCTCTATTTTCTCTTACTTTCTCTTAAGAAGAAGTATTGCGATCGTGTTAAAATTTCGAAATTGATATTTTTTTTTTTTTTTCACCGGAAATACATGCTTTGAAGTCCCCTGAGTACGAGAAAATGTTTTGAGAGGATAGTCTGTATGTGTGGGTAAGGGTGTGTGTTCTTACGCGTGCACCCAAATAAAATATTACAAAAACGAAAACAATGCACGAAGCACAAACTTGCTATTCTGTTAGATCGTACCACCTGTGCATCTGGCATGAAGGTTTCGAGCTAAACAAGAAAAATGCGACTTTACTAAATGTTTTATTTTCTTCAATTTTTCGAGCTTTTTCTCGAAAATAGCTCCAACGATTTTCTTTAAACTTTTACACTATCTAGATACATTTATACCTATCACTTTTATTTGAATCATTTTTCTGGAAATTGAACGCATTGGGGAGTGATTTCAAATTTGAAGAAAATCGGTTCAAACAGGAAGTTCATCTTTACAGAATACGTTATTCGAGTTCTTTAAAATTTTCCTCAAAAACAACTATAACGTTTTCATTTTAAATTTGAACTCGCTAACTGCACAGGTATAAAAACCTATCACTTTTATTTGTAACATTTCCCCACAAGAAATGGATCTTAAGTAGTTTTGCGGAATTTGTTGCGTTAAATTTAAAATATTATATGGATGGAGTTGGTACCATGTTGTTGGCGCTCTCTTCTCGTTTACAATACAAGCACTTCTAAACTACCTGGGTAGGTACTTGTGCCCCACCACCACTTTTTTTTTATATTCGAGCAAATGAGTAAAATCTGATGTTTTTGGAAAATTTGTTATTTTATACCATATATACGTATGTATTCAATAGAATAGTCTTCCTAGGCTTCGTCTTTAAAAAATGATTATTGACAACTTTGTTTTTCTAATATATACCATTTGAAGTTTGGGGGCTACAAATTATATGAACAACTGGAGAAAGTACAGAGATTTTTTCTAAAGAAGTTACTTCGAGTCCAAAAATTTACTCCTAATTATATCCTGTATCTACAAAACAGATCAAAATTACATATTTTTTAGAACTATTCAGCTGCATTTAAAGTATATATCAAAAGTCTGTTGGATACTTTAATAGCGCAAAAGAAGCTCTCTCGGTTTAAGGAATGGCTTGATTTAGCTAATTGTACCATAGAGAGTCCCTTCAGTTCTCTAGAAATCTGCACTAAACAGATCGAGGAACTTCTAGAAACAATGAAGGCAAACGTGATTAACGAATTTTTATTAAAAGCGCAGGCCGCTCAGTACCACCTATTATACAAAGTACTATTGCCAGGAAAGTATCCTTACATCAATTATGCAAATAATGCAGACGTTATAAGTTTTTAAAATAAGGGGGGGGGACTTAATAAATTTAAATTATAATGCTTGGGATCCTGATAGGATTCATATCTACTCCCTATGCAATAGAAATGAGATAGAGAACACCCTTCATTTTATGGCAGTATGTCCTATATTAGGATCTATTTGAAGAAGGTACTTTAGGAAAGGACGTAATCTCCAAAGGAGAACTAGTTAGTTTATTGATAGGGGAAAATATAAAACCAGTGTATAATTTTGCAAAGCGTGCAATTAGAATATAGGAAAGCAAAAATGGAAGGTATAATCTAATTTATTTATTTATTTTTCTTTTATTTTGTTTTTATTATTATTTTTATCTTTTATAATTACCACGCTAAACTCCTGGCAAACAACTGTATTCAGCCATTGCTGTAGGCTTTATGTTTGTATTCTATAAAGTTTTGTAAGTTAATATTTTTTTTATAATAAAGCAAATATTCATTCATTTTTTCATATACCATTTGCATGTCAGGCTGCTTATATCAAAGATAAAACTGTATTCGCTCTCATTATTAAGCCTACTTTCAACTAGATCATTCTTCTATAAACAATAATTGTAAATGACTTTATATTTAATTTTTTTAAAAAAAGGCCCAATTTTGTAGAATTTCTGCATATTTTATACTTTGCAATCCATTCTATCAATAGAAAAAAATAAACTTATACGATCTTTATTTCTCAAAAATTGAATTAACGCAACAAACTATAAAAGTAAATATGATATCCCCATTAAGATCTTGTCTTTCAATTTTAATTTTAATATATACTAGTTTTTATATTAATAGAAATTATTACTACTTTTATTTCTAGTGTACAATTAGAAAGGTATTAAATAGAGTATTAATGCAGCACATAGGAAAATACATTATTTTGTATTGCACGTATTTACTATAGTGCAGTTTGCACTATTCCTCTGTCACCTTTAGCGACTACGTGACCAGAAATTACACTATGACATATATCAAACTTTTTTCTCACCTTATTGCCGATCTATAAATGGTATTTGAGCTTGTAACTAAATATAACTTATTTGTTCGGTTTTGTTTTATAAAATCCAATCGCCATTCCGATCTAATTATTTGCAAAAAGTTGGATAAAATAGTTTTTTAAAATATTAACAATTCAGAAATAGAATTACTTATTAGCATTTCTCATAGCGTAAGATCATGGAGCTCTAGAAGGTCAAGGGCGTTTTGTGGCAATCCAACTTACTTATCATCCTATATGAACTACACTTAAATTGAGAAAGTCTGTGGAAAAGGGACCCATAGAACCATAGTTTCTTTTTCTCCAGAACTTTTCATATGAACGGCCACAGCTTCCTGCATATGCTGAGCAAGTTTTATTTCAATAGATCAACTGTAGGTGGCAGCAAACTATTTTTCTTTAATCAGCTGTTTTTCTTTTTTGGTGGGAATATCATCTGAGTGGCTATGATACTGTTGGTTACTGCACTGTTTCAGTATGTTTACAAATAATGTTGACTATAATATTGCGAGTGAAGAAAGCTATATGAAACGGAAACTGAAAGGTAGGAGCTTCAGAACACAGAATTTATTTACTGTTATTTCAAAAAATTATTTAAAATATAGTTCTGCATAAAAAGGGCCTATAATGTTAATAGTAACATTTGTATTTTTTTAAAAATATAATATGATTTTACTCATAAAGATTATCTTAAATGTGCTACAAACTCATCCAAAACTATGGTATTAAAAGAGATTATTGCCACAGTGACAATAATAGAAACTCAATAATAAGTAACATTCAATGCACGTTTTCTCAAAATCAAGATTTTGATACTGTGGCCCTCTTTTCCTCAGAACTCCTCAATTGATCATTATGGTGAACTCGCAATAAACATTCTTAGACGATGCCTAATGCCCAGTTTATTTGCTTAGCAAGAAAGGAGAGGGGATAAAACCTTATCTTCACCTTCAAGTGATATTCCCTGGACAACCATCGTTATTGAGGAGGTTAACGGGGACAGTTGGAAAGAAAGATCTCAAAGCCATAGTGAAGGCAAATCTTTCTAGGGGAAGGAGACCCAGAAAATTAAATTACCTGGTCCTTCAGGTTGGGGGTTGAAGCAACGGGCCAGCTTCTCATCCTTCGGAAAAAAATGTAAACTGCTGGAAGACCAAAATGTTTGCCGGATAATTTGAAAGGAAAAGTCAAGGAACGGGGACCGGTTTTTACACTTAGAGTGCTGGAACGTCAGGGAATAATTAAAAGCTTGATGGACCATGGCCTCCAGGAAAATTTGACATAGGAATAGGAGGGCATGGAGAAAGGCTATTCAAGATATCAAGATCAAGAAAAAAAAACAGTTTGATAACCAAAACGAAAACGTTATGCCAATTCATGGAATAAAAACCACTACCTAATATTAACTAAGGTTAACTAAGGCTGGTTTATTAAGTAAAAGTTTCCAGATATTAATAATCGCAACTCAGGAGACCTTCAACGACTACGATATTACTACTGCGCAAGGTAAAATTTAAAAGTTTTACACATTAGAAAGCATTGATTGATGGGATCCCAAATTTGAAGAAAATCGGTAAACCGAAAGTGCGGTACAGGTGCAGTTCTTTACTTCTGATATAGTACAGTGATTATGACTAATTGATTTTAATTGTAAACTGATTATTTTTTTTTGAAGTCAAATAATTTTTCATTTAACTCATATATCCGCTCGTAAATTGTATTTTATTTTTCTTATATATTTTACCACGAAAAGAAAATGTTCCTTACTCTTATTTATAAGTATTTATTTATTCTCTTTTTTAGTTAAAATATTTACTATTTTTAAGTTAATTATTACTAGAAGCTTTTCTAATTTTAATAGCACCTTAACTTGTTTATATGTATATTTCGTTCTCTTATGTTTTTTAATTATATGCTATGTCAAATCACCATGTCACTCACCATCTACTATTTATCTAAGATGTAACTACGCAATATCATATGTAACTCGTAATATCATGATACATCTAACTAGTAAGTAGTAAATATCAAACTAGTAATATCAACTCGTAACTAATAAATATATAAATAAATAAATAAGGCTGTTTTATTTGTATCTTGAAAGTACTTTTGACACTGTACTTCATTTTCTGATAGATGAATATATAAAGCGAAAAGATTCAAGCTGCTTCTGATTAGCTTTTGTCCTAAAGTAAAGTAATGCCTATAATTTCAGGCGGACTTAACGTCCAACCTACAATTACGTGTCGTAGACGGAGGCGGAAGAGCCTACTTTACCATAAACCTTTTTTTAAACGAATATAAAATTTAGCAGTTATACGCGCGGGATTCGAACTGGTGACCTTCCCAGTTATAAGTCCATGCTCATAACCATTACACCAACACCCAACCCAGGCTTTTGCATTACATTAGCCCTTTTCTCACTCCTCACTGGTCTAGTGGTGGCAGGTATGAATTTTATTATCATGATGACTGAACATTGAACGCCATTTAGAGGGAAAAATCAGAGCTAGCCCAGAATATGAATAAAATCAATTTAAGTGAGAAAGAAGCTTATGTTTTGCTAATTAAGTTTATGATGCCCGCAAGGGGTATCTGTTGCATGCAGTTACTTGGGGAGTAAGCGATCCCACGGGTCAGTACCATAGCTCAGTACTCCATGCACTTCGTCAGAACAGTACACAATACACTTAAACTACATACACTCAACACTTTACAGACCAGGACAAACCAGTACACAAACTAGGGTCTCCCTCCCTAGTTAATTGGCCTAAGCCAAAGGAGAAGGAACGGATTAGCTCAGTGGTAGCGCGCTGAACTTGCAACACGGAGGTCCCGGGTTCGAATCCAGCATGCTGCCCTTAGATATTCTCTTCCTAGGAGTTCCTACAACTCACTGTTCGGTGATGGGCAGTGTTGTCTGAAGCTAGAGAACACTGCTTGAAGGACGGCAGTGCACTGAGAAGGCTCTGGGGGGGGGGGCACAATAGATCATTCAGTTCGCAGTGCTATAATCCGCCACAACAATCTACAATCTACAAGTTTTTCATAAATGAAATTGACTTAAGGATGTCCTAGAAACCAAAAAAATCAGTTTTGTAAAGTGATCGATCATTTCCTATCATCCACATTAATCGGTCTCATTTGATAACTGGCCTAATTTAAATATAGGGATAATCGGGGAAAAATAGAATAAATAAACGGGAAAAATTACAATCTGTAAAACGGTATTGGGAAGCTTTTAAGTTGAACTGTACCGAAAGAGAATTAGAAATATGAATAATAATAATCATAAAAATAATAATAAATTGCTTATAGTTTGTTTACGCAGCACATACACAAACTTATAACACAAAGCAAAGCTACAATCAATGGATTGTCTTAATTAAACTCAAAACTAAATATAAAATATATACTTTCTTACTGTCCATAAGTAAGTCTTCTCTATAATATTTGATATTTGTATTCAAAACATCGAAAAGTACTTAAAGTAAGCTCGTTTTGTACCTTTTATATATATATCAACAGTTTCCTTTTTTATTAAGTAACCAGTTTCAATTAGGTGTGCGAGACACAAGAGTTCTCACCTTTGTCGGAGTCGCCATTACCTCGCTATCTTTGATTACTTCCATTGCCTTTTCTAAATCCTATTTAATTATTTAACAACTTTACTTTTCTTTTCAACTCTGTAATCACATGTGTGCTTAGACTTCAATAGATTCCATTACAAAAGGAAAACTGTTTATAAATAATAAGTTGTAATACTTATTTTACATTCCTTATGTTCTTATTGTTCCTAGAACTTCCACCTTCACCAGTATTAAACGTTACGCTCCTTATTTATTATAAGTTTTGGATAATTGGATAATTCCAAGGTGGTGGTATTTTATTATCCGTCTTAGCGTGGCTTATATTTGTCGTTCCTGACTAGTTTAGGATTCTCAGAGAAAGACTGACCATCGTCAGAGAAAGACTATCAAGTTGGTATAGAGAGCCGATTTCAGCTTCATGTTTCTGTCACGCACCACACTTGTTGATTGTAAGCAGGAATTTATAAGGGGTTATGCATATTAACAGAATAGATTGAGCATAAGGAATCGTACTCTAAAGGTACTTTTTTTTATTTTCTCTTATTGTTAATAACAATTCATTTAACTAACTGTCACTTCTGCGTCATAATTTCTTGTTTTTAATATCTTATGTTCAATTTGTTCTGTTAATATTTCTTTAATGTAAATTTTTCTCTATTTCTCCAATAAATTTTGCAGAGCTCCAGAAGAAGGGCACCGATGGTATCCGAAACATAGAGCAACAAAGAATTATTTTTCTTAAAAAACTTCTCTTGCCATTGCCTTATAAACATCTCAATATAATAAATTATGATTAGTAATTAGATAGAGGTGTATAATAAGTGTCGGGTTTTGAAGAATTAAATTAAAAATAAATTTTAATAGTGATGAGAGATGTTAAGTAAGCTTTTGGGTATTGTCAAGGTAATTTTAATGGGGTGAGAGTGATAGGAATTTCAAGTGTACATTATACAAATAAGAATAGATAAAATCCGGTATTTTATCCGTCGTAGCATGCATATTAATTAGTTATGTTCCTGACCGGTTTCGGATATTCATCCATCGTCAGAGCAAATTCACCAAGTTCGTGTAGAGAGTTCACTTCAATGAAATGTTTCTGTAGACTCACACTTGTTGGTTTCTGTAGACTCACACGCACCAACAAGTGTGAGTCTACAGAAACATTTCGTTGAAGTGAACTCTCTACTACTTGGTGAATTTGCTCTGACGATGGATGAATATCCGAAACCGGTCAGGAACATAACTAATATGCATGCTACGACGGATAAAATACCGGATGTTATCCAGCAATGCGGACTCAGCCAGATTTTCAAGAATGGATAAAGTTTGGAGAAAAGGAATACATATGAAGTTAAAAGCGTGCAAACCATATACGTATAACTATGTAATGCATGCTCGGTTAATATAAGAAAATATATAATTATGTAGGAATTTAAAATTGTTGGAAGCAAAAAAAAAATTTCGAGATAGGATTATTAAAATAAATAATTAATGGGAGAATGAATTCGCTTTTTATTTATCAAGCTTATTTATGGTTAAATATGATATTAATAAAATGTTGAGAGAAATAACGTTATAATAAACCTGTGGGTTTCATATTTAAACTGGGGGGAAAGAAAATTGAGTTGCATAAGAATTCAGAAGCAATTTAACAATAGGTACATGCATTTTTTTTTAGTTTAATATATATATATATTTTTTTTTTTTAATGAATGTCTACCTATAGAATGTTGGGTGGGGAAGGTGAAGTTTCGCGTCCGAAATTATTCTCACGTGCTCTCTGGATATCCAACTAAACGAGCAACATCATCAATTGCCATGCAACATTCAAGACCCACGTATTTCAATCAATTGGCAAAGTGTTGCCCAATGATATTTAGGGAATGTGATAGTTCAAATTTTCTGTGATATCTTTAGAAGGACTTCTCAATATCATCAGTAGCCCCGGCACTATAGAGAGGTTCGGTAACAGCGACGAGGTTTGTACGAAATTAGACACGCTACCTAGCCCATAGCGCCAAAACCGGTACCTATGGTCACTTAGCCTTGCCTAACTAGTAAGCAAGTTACCATCCCTGCCACGTGAAGGCGGACCTCCACATATCCGTCTAGTCTTTCGCTTTGCCGCTACTTCGCGAGCAAACTCAACAAAGTCTTTAAAATTTATGGAACTATTCGTCAATTCTTTACAATCTCCCGGCCAGTTCTCTCCCCTCATGGATTCTTGCCTTGTCGAGGAGAGAACATCGGAAGAGAATGTGATGCACCGTGTCCCGTTCAGCGCATTTGCAATTCGGAGACTCTTTCAATCCCAGCTCATGTAGCTTAGAATTGAATTCCCCGTGGCCCGTGAAATATTGCGTTACAGTTTGGAATAGCTCCAGCTATCGAATCTGTGATGCAAATTCGGGAAGAACTCATATGTGGTTCTCCTTTTCTCTGCTTCATCCCAGCTTTTTTGCCACTTCCCAATCTCGTAGTCTCGGATCTTTTACTTTGCAAGGCAGGAAGCGTCTGACTGGACAGCTCCTCACCATCAAGGACAATCATTCCCTCTTTCTTATATTTATGGGTAAGGGCCCTCATCTCTACAAGGAGATCAAGCGGCAACTCACCAGCGACCACCGGTAAGGAGACCGCGGATGATGTCGAGTAGGCTCTTGTTACAGAGCATAAAATAGCTCTTTGCATTCGTAATAGAGTGCCGCTGTACGATTGCATGTCCAGCTTGTCACCCCAACAGGCAGCTGCGTACGTTGCAACATTCTCTATCACGCCCCCATAGATGGTTAGGGCCACGCCAGGTCTTCAGCTCCCACTCACCATGGGCTACTCTTTTTATTCCCTGGTACAAGTTGAGACACTTGGAGGTAACCCTCTGAATATGGGGCTTAAAAGAAAGCTTCCAATCCAGCAGCACGCCCAGGTACTCAAACCTGGGCACGCGGGAACGGGGGTCATCTGGACTATTCTGTGGTCGTCCCGGCGAGAATCTCCATGGACAACTATTGCGAGGCCATCAGTGTATGCAAAACCGAATCACAATAGTCCATATTCTCAATATGTTCTAATAATTCATCCATAACTAGTTCCACAGGAACGGACCCACCACCGAGCCTTGCGGACAACTTTTAGTTATTGGCCTTGAAATCTCGTCGGCTTGAGTCACTAGCACCGCCAGCCTTTGGGTGAGGTAGCTTTGAATCAATTTCAGAAGATATGGCGGAACAATCTCTTCTTCTGATTGACTCCAAAACAGTCGGCCTCCAACAGTATTTGTGACCACCGCCACGCACCAATTTCAGGATCTTCGATATCGCAGCTGTCGTCGATCTTCCCGATACAAAACCACCGATGTAAACCGTTTTACACTGGCTGGACGTTAATCAACGCAAGAACTGTTAAAAAAAGATTTTGAAGTTCCGCTACATCCGCCAGAACAACCAACTCACCATCAGATATTCATTGTTTCGTCACCTCGAAGCGTCATTTTTATAGCAATGAAGAAATGAAGGGGATTATGCTAAAATAATTACATGATTCCATCAATAAACCACATTAAAACTAAAACCATTCATCATTACTCATTAAATGTCTAGATCAATTTAGAAGGGCTAAATTTGTATAGTATTCCAAGCCAATACAAGTGATAAATTCATTTAATACATGAAATAAATCATTTTGTCAAATCAGTATACGATTGTAACATATACAATGCCAAAAGTTTTACTATTGTTTGTTCATGTTTATTTAATAATTTAACCATGTCAAAATTGTTTGCACAAAAAACAAAATGGGCAAAAATAATTGATGCCATTTTGAACATTGCCAAGTTTTGTTATGATAGCCATCATGTTTGATATGAAATTCAATGGTACAGCCTTTTGGGGTGGGGGTTAGATCAGGTTTTTTGCAATCCATATATAAGAGAGAGAGAGAGAGAGAGTGACAGACAGAGTGAGAGTCATGGGGTCCTGACAATGTCAGGGGGAACAGCCATGTTGCAAACATGTCATATTTGGTAAAACTGAGACAACTTCCTCTTTCTATAGACGTACCAAACAAAATGTTAAATATATGTATATTGTTGTCAATATTTTTAATCGTTTTCTATAAATTTTTATTTCTGATAATTTTTTGAAATTAATTCTACATATTATGAATTACAAGATTTAGTAACTTTTCTCTTCTAATTATATTAGTTTTTAGTAAAAATCTGAGATATGATTCATCACTCCATCACTTTTTCCACATCACTAATTCCATATAAAAATTTTTAATGAATAATACAATTAATTTCTTCGGAATAATAATTTTATTGATTTATTTGTTTAGAAACTTTTAATGATTTGTGCGAGGAAGTAACAAAACAATAATTAACTGGCCCTAAAAATAGAAAAGCTTGTCACACAAATACCATCAAATAAATTTTTATTCGTGATTTATTAATAAAATTATTTAAAAATTTATATGTTTAGATATACCTGCCTTTACCTGCTAATCATTACTAATTTTCTTCTTATCTGCAGCCCTTTAGTAGACGCAATTAATGCAAAAAACACCTCAGGAGTTGCCACTTCTACGCTAAGCCTGCTCCATTCTTCTTAAGTACCCTCCCGCTCTTTCCCTCAAACACTGCCCTCTTTCATCCTAGATTATTCACTAATTGTATATCATTTCTTACCCAGAATGTTTTATTTTCATCCCTTTTGATACATTTCTCTCCTGAACTGCCGAAAAACTTCTGTCGCCTTAATCTAACTGCATACATAGACTAGCCTTTATTTACAAAGAAACCTGTTCCTTTGAGCCTTTTAATATTGTTCAAAATGTTCCAAATAGTTAATTGTTACTATTGAACGGTCACCTTTATTAAACACTTCTCTGGCACAACAATATCAACAATATTTTCAATATCATTGTTTACCACATTAATTCACAAAATATCTTCATAAAAATTTGTTTACAATTTCTTCATCAAAAACTTTCAAATCGTTCAAATCTTTAAAAAAAAAACAAGTTATTTCTTCTGATGTATGTCTGTCTCTAAAAGAGCTTCTACTAGTAACTAGTAATTGTTACTAATAATTCTTGATTGTGTTTAATTGTCTATTTTCTTAATATTGGTGTAGTGGTTATAAGCATGGGAGATCCCCAGGTCGAGTCACCTGCGTAACAGCTAAATTTTATATTCGTTAAAAAAATGTTAATAGTAAGCTAGGTGCTTCCGGCCCTCTATCCTCGGCCTAACTACCTAATGTGGTAGTTGGACGTTAAGCCCTCCTGAAAAAATAGGCATTACTATTACATATATAAGACATACATGCAACACAACACACACAGCCACCAGCTTTTTTGTAGGAATGATT
The DNA here is from genome assembly GCA_011037195.1 of Triatoma infestans. Taxonomy (NCBI): domain Eukaryota; kingdom Metazoa; phylum Arthropoda; class Insecta; order Hemiptera; family Reduviidae; genus Triatoma; species Triatoma infestans. Next base: position 145,302 of record JAAEAF010004136.1, read on the forward strand.
TACTTTGACCAGGTAACGAAGAGGCTGACAGACTGGCAAAGGATGCAGCCTCACGATCGCCTATTGGACCGGAGCCTTTCTGCAACATCTCGTACAGAACTGCCTTTGGAACCATTGAAAAATGACTAAAACATACATTATATTGGAAAAATATTGTGGGGCTGTGGCACTCTAAGATTTTCCTGGTGGACCCCTTCAAAAACTCGCACAACTTATTTCCTCCGTAGAACAAAAGTGGAGCTAAGAAGAATTACTGCCCTAGTTATAGCCTTTTAAGGAAACATCTGCATAATATAGGTCTCTTTGCGGACCCACTTTGCAGGAAATGCAGCCAAAAGGATGAGACACCGTTTCACCTTCTTTGAGAGTGGCTGCACTATGCTCGCAGAAGATTCCTGAAATTTGGCGTCCACAATTTGGAGACGAAGGCGGGATCAGAAATTTTATTCGCCTCAGCCCTGGCGTTTTTTAATGATGTAGGGCTGATGTGAGGCGTCTTTACAGGGCGCACAGTGCCTCCAGCTGAGTCTAAGTGCTGAATCTCCTTTTGGACGTCCCGGGTTTTTAGATTAGATTAGATCAGAATACTTCGTCTAACAATAATAAAAGCAAGTAAAATTACTAAACAAATATAGAAAATGTATTCAGTTAGAAATTTAATGTGAAACACTCTGAAGATTTTCTATTGATGTATATTCTCCACTTTCAATTGGCACAAATTATTGCCACTTTTTTTTAAACACAAATTATAGCAACACATTTAATTATCATAAATATTATACTGGAAATTGAAGAGCACATATGATTAAAATGTCACTTTAGAGATAGGAAACCGCTAGAATCGTAACGAATCAGTTTCTCTGGATCAATATTTGATTAATATTGATAGGCTTTTAATAAACCACGTTTAAAGAAAATCATTGAAGTCTACTTTCGAAAACATCGCTAAAAAAATAAGCTACATGCTAGACTACAAAGTTCAGTTCATCATTCTGTGATGTCGCAATTCTGGTTGACAGATTTTGAACGAAAAGCCCATGCCGCGGATCTCTCGGTTATGCCAAATAAATATGAAGTTAGAGAGAGCTTATTGCGATTATTAATTTTTTCAGTTAATTAAAAGAATGATTAATAATGGAATATGAAATGAATTAATTATAACGTTGAAAAAAAAAAATGGTTGAAAACGCAATGACTTTCCAATATAATATGTAATACTCGAATATAATATGTAATGTGTGAATTGTCTACAAAAAGTGGATATTTTCAACTATATTTTGCGTATTCCATAAAAATCAGTTATCTGCATATTTCTGTCCTGCTACATCTCTTCAACCAATCAAACCTATTTCCATTATTTCCTTCACAGCTTGGATCTATACTCTTCGTAGTGTAACTCTTTTCCTCCTTTCTATGGGTACATATTGAATCATTTTCTTCGGTCATTTCTTTTTTGGCCCCCCGCTTGACCGCCTAATACAATTGGTCGCGCTTTGCGGGGAACCTGGAGATAGATATTTCTTGTATTGGGGGACGTGCTATAACCAAATTATATTCTATAATATCTTCTCTTGTAATCTAATTCCAATTCGGATATCTTAATTTTACTTTTGTGATTGAGAGCCTAAATCTCCCTCCCCTCCCATATATAATTACACTCATTACAAAACTTCATTTTTTATTGACTTGAATTCGGTGAGTTTCTTCTTTTTAAAAGTAAGTTTTTTTTTAAATCCCAAAATTAATATTTACTTCAAAAATGGCTCAATAGTGGATATTTCCAGCCACTTGTTTGACTGTGCCTCCAATCTTTTTCACCAATACTTGATGAAATTAGCTGCCCCCGATCTAGATGGGAATATTTTTCCCATTTCATTAAGGGAATGTCCAAGATTGTAAGTTCTTAAAAACGGTACAGTTTGGCCTAACCTTTCTCAAAATGACTTCAGATATATGCAATCTAGTGAGGTCAGTAATATTGTTTAAGGATAACGAGTAAATGAGTGGAATATGGCCAAGTGATGTCCAAATATAAACATGATATTTCTCCAAAAAACAACATTTAAGGCGTAACCAGTCGTATAAAAAGCCATTAACATATAACATCAAACTCCAACCAGTATTCTTCAACAAAATTTCAGGCGGTCATATCAACATCCGATTGGTCAAAGGAGCGGAAGAAACCTCGCCGGAGTATAAGCAGTGAATCTATTTCCAGTTTTAAAACAGAAGTAGACCTACTTATAGAGTAGGGTTGATCTTGGGTAAACTCTCTAATTCAATACTGTCCCATATGGTTGTTAGGCCCCATAAAAGGGTCGAAGGAATTTTGTAAAAAATCGTTAGACCCAAAAGATCTTTGAGTAAATTAGGTAGATATTTTACATATATCTGAAAAACACTTCAAAGATAAAAATTCATTGAGTCAATACAAAAAACAAAAGTTCTTACAAGCTCTATTATTCCACAAGTTTCTCCTTGATGAGATTATCTTAATATTTTTTTTTTTAATTTAAGGCGCGTCAATATATATGGTCTTGGTGCCCGGAGCCTTTTCAGTGCACTGCCAGCCTCCGGACAGTATTCTCTCGTTACAGACAACACTGTCCATCACCAAACAGTGTTCTCTCGTTACAGACAACACTGTCCACCACCGGACTCAAACCCGAATCCTCCGCGTGGGAATCCAGTACACTAACCACTTAGCTATTCCCTTCCCTTATATCTTAAAATGTCGAAGAATACGTATTTGAAACTTTTCTTTTCTAAAATTCTTTTTACTCTCGATTACTCCTCCTAATAAGAGGAGTGTGAAATTTTCGATATCGAGTTTTCACCGGAAATACATGTTTTGAGGGTCCCCTGAGTGCGAAAAAAATATTTCCACCGAATGTGCAATATATGCTTTATAGGCACTTCGTGGGTTTTTAACTGAATATATATAAAAACAAAAAAAATCGCAGCAAGCAATACTTGATATTCTATTAATCGGAATACGCGACTTTATTAAGTTATTTTTTCCCAGTTTTTAAATTTATGTGAACACACATAAATACCTTTTCACTTTTATTTGTAATATTTTCTCGAGCAAATTGGGTTCGGGGGGGGGGGAGCTTCCCTATAAAGTACTACTTCATTACAATATATCTATAGTTCTGGCGCTTATATAACATTAATATAAATTAGAAGCATTCCCAGAATTCTATAGTTGAAGAAAATCGGTTAACCGGAAGCGTCCCTTTATAAAGTAGGTTTTGAGTTTTGTTGGGGGGGAATTTTCTCGAAAACGACTATAACGATTTTCTATAAACTTGGTGTATGCTAACTGCACAGATTCCAGTACGTATCAATAAGATTTTTCAGAAAAAAAATTGATTTCTGAACAGTTAGTGGAATTTTTGGCATAAAATTTCAAATGTGGATCATTCTATTGAACCAGAAATATAATCACTACTCTACTTGCCAAGATTTATAGGTAGGTATTTATCCTGTTTGGTGTGTGGGTGTTTTACGCCAGATTTTTTGCTTACTTATTATTTATAAATTTACTATTGTGAAAAAAAAAAAAATTACAATAAGTAAATACGCTTATGTAATTTATAATGACTTCATTAACTTGAATGTAATTATCAATAATAAAATTGATAGGATAGCATTTGTTTGCATTAAATCAGTTTAGGAAATACATCCATTTTAAATGAAAGGAATAGCTAAGTGGTTAGCGTACTGGACTACCCCGCGGAGGAACACTGGTTCGAGTCCAGTTGTGCTACCATTAGATTTTTTTCTTCCTTAGGAGCCTATACAGCTCACTGTCCGGAGGCCGGCAGTGCACTAGAGAAGAAGTTCATATTTTATATATAAAATTAAAAATTTATTCCAATGATAAACACCACTGGTATAATTCCTGTCAGTTATTTGTGAGCAATTTTATTGCGATCTTTAAAACGGAAGAAGACAACAAAATAAAATATTTTGCCGGTATTAAAAAAATAAAAAAATGATACAGTAGATAATTCATTGTCATATGTTCATATAAATTCATATAAAACAATATAATTAGAAAAAAAACAAAAATGAAAAATAAAAAACTGAAAACTGGTTGAAAAAGGAACTTTTGAACAATAACATATATCAGGTCCAGAACGAATTGTATATAACAATACGTGCCATGATGTAACAACATATAAAAATATAATACTTACACAATGGATATATATATATATATATATATATATGTGTGTGTGTGTGTGTGTGTGTGTATGTGTGTGTTTTATGTGTGTATGTATTTGTATGAAAGCGTCCCTTATATAATATACGTATTTATATATAAAAAGAGAAATATTACACTTGGTATTGTTAGAAAATATTTTTAATATTTTCCCCCCCCCCCCCAAATCTGGTATGAAATAGTCACACAACTTTCTCTTACTCCAATTCTCAAAATTATAATTGATAAATTTTATAGTTTGTGTATTAAATTTAATGAAATTATGTGAAAACTGAAAAAAACTGTTCAATAAAAGCGTATTTCCTTCCGGTTTACTAATTTTCTTGAAACTCGGAAAATTTTGGTCATCTATTGCTGATCATTTTTTATGGATGATAGAATTGTGTAATGCACTTTAGGGTAACCAATCTCATAGGGTAAAGCTAGAAGAGATGACGTACATTTCAACCTTATGCCCTGTATTAAAATATAGGAGATATATTAAAGAAGTAATGCTTATAAAACATATGTCAACTTCTATTATATGCAAAAAAATGTTATTTTTCAAAATGAACTCATTCTCATTTATTCCAGAAACAAAATACAAATACACTACATTTGACCGTCTCCCCTACTATAGTAGGATAGATGACGCACCACAGGTAGGAGACCTCTCCTCTGTGTCGATACATAAGACTTGGTAAACACTATGTCTACGAGTCCAACTTGTTGCAGTTAATATAGTATATAAAAATTTATTAACCGTTATGAAAATTCAGGCCTATTCACCGGATATAACTATTGCGTATAAATGTTCGTAGAACACAGAAAAACACACAAAATAACTGAAGAATTTTGCAATTCGATCTCTCTAGTCCTGGACTAACTTCCATGACGCCACGTGGTGGCAAACAAGAGAATTGAAGCCTGCGTCTTCTCTCCTACCCCAGTCATCTCTCCTAGCTTTACCTTATAGGAAAACTTAACCCCAACCCGACCCCCGACAACTGCTCTTAAATGAATTTTCCCAGAGAAATGTTTTAAACAAAAGTTGTAGCTCTTTGTATGAGTAGTTGATATACCAAGTTTGAAGAAAATCGTCGGAGCCCTTTTCTAAGAAAAACGCAATGAAGTAAAAAGAGACAACTAGTAAAGTAGTGCTTCCGGTTGAGGAATTTTGACAGATAACTTTCCGTCAAATCCTATGGTGATACCAAAACGGAATATCAAGTTTTACTTCCTGCGGTTTTTCGTTTTTGAGTTATGCTGTTCACATTCACATACACACACACACACACCACATACACACCATTATGCTAAAAACCACTTTTTTGAACTCAGGGGACCTCAAAACGGATATTTCTGGTGAAAACTCGATATCGAAAAATTTGACACGATTACAATACTTCCTCTTGCTAGGAGTAAGAGAAAGTAAAAAGAAAATTATTTTGTAACGAGTTGAGCTTAATAAAGCGGAGTCCCGCAGGCAAAGTCTCGGATATTTATCAAAATAAAGTCGATAAAATGAAAATCGTGAACCTTTAAGAAGGATAAAATGCAAACTACTTTTGTAAATATTCCTTTTGTCGCAATACGAGAAAAGGAACAAGTTGTTCTTTCCAATAGTGATGATGCGTATACAGAGCCAAATTAACCTTGCCTACAAAATGACGCAGACATTAAGTGGCCATGAAAGGTGCCGATCATATTTAAAAAGATATACTATCAAGACCCTTCTTCTTCATGTTCATCGGAATCAAACACAAAATGTAATATTATAATACATTATTCAATATTGCACCGAATCAGGGGACACCACTTATACAGACAATAATCCTTCAAGGTAACTCTTAGCCACCATTTCACCTTCAACAATTACTAGTACTTCATCAAAATTATTATAAACAGTTTTTTTTTACAATTTGTGAATTCCATAGACAGCTTTGAACAGTTGTTATTGTGATTAGTGTGTTAACTTTTGTCATGTTCTTTATTTTAATTTAATTTTACGTTGATCTTTTTTTATTTAATGTAATTAATTCACTAATTCTGGTTTTTCTAATAGTTGAAACTTTCTGTTGTATACTATGCAGGTAATATAATACTGAATAGTTATTTGTGGGGGGGGGGGGCGAAGAGGGAGCGAGATTAATCAATGAAAACATTATTTTTTAATTTTGGGGAAATCTTTGTATTTCCGGTGAAATTCAAATTTTAAAATTTGAGATATTTACAATACTTCCTGTTATTAGTCGAACGAGAAAGTAATAAATAATATCATTTATAAAGGTATGCCTTTCTTTTAGATATTTACAAAGAACTGCTAAAAGAATTCTTGGTTTACTTTTAGGCATGGAGCTCACTTTCAAAACTCTAATGTGATAGTAAGACTTCTTCATTTCAGCAGCAAGTGAAAGTATAAACAAGATCGGACCAGCTACAGCACTGGAAGAAATTAATTAGCTATCGTTATGTCAAACCAGTGCAATGTTTGATATGCCACAAAAAGAACTAAACAACATACTGACTGATAAGACCCATTACACCGAATGGTAGACCAGACTGACTGACTATTGTATAGACCGCGTATCTCGTTTTCTTGTCTTCACCACTCGTTTCTTCATCATGGTTGGTCTTCTTTTTATAATTCCCGTTTTTTGCTGTTTTAGTCATTCTTTTGTTGACTTTTTTTATTTTATTCATTCTTTTTTTTTTTTCCAGTTCTTTTCTTCTTGCGGCACACTTCGTACCTTCAAAAATATTTCCATTCAAAGTGCTTGCTTTAATATCCGGTCGGAATGTGCATCACTCAGTAATACCAGCTTTTGTACAGTAGCATTTGTCCGAATAGAAGGCACAGAAAAATGTAAAAAAAAAAAACAGGAGAACTTTAGCCAAAAGATTGGCGGGCTAACTAAGTTGAACAGATAGATAGTTACCGAATTTTTTACATATCTTGTCCAGTTTGGTTAAGTTAGAAATGATACGACTGTAATATTATTGCATTCTATATACTGTAACGATCGTTTTATTTTTTAGTTTTACTCCTTTCCTTGAAGTAGTGGCTATTATGCTTGTATTGCATTAATGCAAAATTTGTTTTTAACATTTCAATTATATGAATATGTATCAAATTTCGTTTAATTTGGTAATGTTAATAAAGTTTTTTATGTAATTCAACGAACACTGTCATCTTCAAGAATCATTTGCAGTCATTTAACAATACCTAAACAGGCATGAAAACAACTCAGCTACGCAAACGACTCAGACGATTCAACCAGTTCATTATGTATTCTCCTTTTGATTAATGCATTTTAAAATGCATTAACAAAAAGGTTTAATCATTACAGATCGAAGAAAATAACAGAGTGCCAATTAATTCGAACTTAACTGATAAATAGGTCAAGAAATTTCCGCCAAATTAGTTCTTTCTGTATTTTCAGCGATTCTAATTTTAAGAATTTCTAATTTGTGGCGTTGAATAGAGAAAAAATTATACACACTGGCTGAACACTGATTCATAACTGAGAAACAAGGTACTGCAAGGACTTTAAAACTAACGGATATAAAACACTGAAGGCTCTTGGGGCCTTCAGAATCACCTCTTCTCTGGTCAGGGAGTGTAGGTCTCCCTGAAACTACTCTACCTACACAATAAAATGCGGCCGATATGAGTGCTGGGACATAAAGGGATACAAGGCATAGCCGACCAGCTGGCCAGGGACGGAGCGAAAACTCTGTTCTGTGGGCCGGTACCTGTGCTGCGGATAGCCAAAAGGACGGCGTGAGCATCTCTGAGGGTATATGGATTCAAAGGAACACAGCTGGTACTGGAGACTAAGTACTGGGGCTAAGCACAGTAAGGAGGTAATGCCAAGACTGTGTAGGAGAAGGACCAAAGAGACTAGGCAGAAATCAGATTTGTCTGATAGCGGGCCTGTTCATAGGACACGAAAGGTTCAAAAAACATCTACACAAGGGGAGGGTTAATCAACTCGGTGCCTTTGTGCAGACTATGTCAGGAAGAGGAGGAAACGGCATCTCATCTGTAGTTTGATTGTGAATATGAAATATTTGGCACGCTGAGACCGGAGGAGGTCATATCGCAAGAAGAACTAGTGGAAAAGTCCTCGACCTCATGAAGAGGAAAGGTTTCCACTACTAGACATAAGAGGAAAGGCATAATAAGCCTAAAAAAAACTGCTGTAGTATCTGTGCTGGAGCCCCCCCTCCTGGTCAATCTAATCTAATCTAATCTAACTGATATAAAAAGTGGTAGCATTAATAGTTTAGGCAGACTGAACTGGCAGATTGTTGATGATGGTGATGTTTTCATGATGACTGTATGTACAAGGCTAGTCTACAGACTGATCCGCTAATACACATACTTGCTGAGAATTTCCCCTACTTCTCCTACCAGATCTTCTAGGGGTTGAAGTAGGCTTCAACTAATCAATCTTGAATTACCTTAAAGGATAAGAAGATACGTTATTTCTCATGTAAAGTGGCATATGACGTAGCTTTTGGTCGGGTAGACAATGAGTTTTTTTTGCTGCCAGCAATTCATTCCATAATGATCAAGTCTTATAGATCTTCTAACCTATAAAATAAATTTAGTTTTTTCAGGAAAAAATTGTCACTATAAATTCTTAAACTTCCAGATAACATTTCGTAATTTGTTGCTGATGTCATAAAATTTTCAAATTCCTAGAATTTTAGGAATGAGGTGGTTTAGTTAGTGTGCAGATGGAAAAGAATAAACATTTTTCAACTTAGGAAACTTAGGAACTACATGTCACGAGAGTGTCTATCTACTGCGGCAATGCACTCAAAATAAGAGGACTCAGTAAGGAAAAAAAACTGTAAAATTCCAAGTAAGTGCAGAATTATTCTTCAAAGGCTTTTGTGACAAAAACCATAACTTTAAAATTAAAATTGCAAATAATAATCATTTATCTGGTATTTTATCCGTCGTAGCAGGCATATTTATATTGTTCCTGACCGGTTTCGGATTTTCACTTAGAGAGTTCACTTCAACTTAATGTTTCTTTTACACCCACACTTGTTGACACACTCAACAACTTGTTATACTAAACAAGTGTGTAACAGAAACATTAAGTTGAAGTGAACTCTCTAAGTGAAAATCCGAAACCGGTCAGGAACAATATAAATATGCCTGCTACGACGGATAAAATACCAGATGTTATCCAGCATTGCGGATCCATCCATATTTTCAATAATCATTACCACAATATTTTATTGATTTTTTTCATGGGGCAAATAAATAAAAAATTCAATTACATTTGCTACGACTACGACTGTCATATTTTTCAAATACCAACCGCCATTTACAAATCCAACTTTAGCTACTTAATGTTGCCGGAAATCTCATATATTCTGAGGTTATGCGACTCTGATCATCTTGGTTGTTTGAACTCCTGAATTCAAAAATGAAATATCGCTAGTATTTCTAATTAGAAATTTAAGGGCACCATAAAATGAGGGTATAAATATATTAAACCTCTTTTTTGAAATGTTTTTCGTATTTTTTTTTGTAAATTGAAATATTTATTTTAAAAATTTTTCGAACAAATTAATTTAATATAGGACACATTAAGTTCTATGAAAGTGATTGGTGTTTGCAACTGCTTATACTTTGCTTATAAATTAGCTCAATGGAAACATACAGTCACTTGCCGGAGACATTTTCATAAACGATTGGACATAGTATTCTGAGATTTTATGAGTTTATATAACCTCATCACCTGGTTGTATGAAGGAGGTCATTATTCTCATGCAGGTTATATAATGTTCCCCATACAATCATCCAGCCGATGCAGTTTGTACTTTATAAATGAAAGTCAACATCCCCTATTATACGAATTTGATTAAGCATATTGTGACGATGGAGAAAAATTCAAAACCAGTGAAAATTAATTAAAAGAAGCTGAATTGTAGTTGGTGCGATGTGTTGTTTGTGTGGTAACTTGTGGCGTGAGCGGTTTTGTAAACAGGCTTGTGAGTGTGTATGTTTATGATAGAGATAGAAGTATTAGAAATAGAGAATAAAGAACCACTTTTAAATAAATAATTTAACTATATATTAAATTAGTAACTTTACATGATAATTATTAATTGTAAATCTTGAAATAATTATAAATGTACAGAATCGAATAACTAGTAGCTAGATTGATTGAAACTCAAATTGGCTGATTGGTTGAATGTCTAATTCAGATTGTCCTGTTTAAAAAGCAGAATTTAGACTGTTTAAAGAATGCTTTGCTCAAGGGGGGGGATTTTCTCCTACAAAACAGTTGGCCAAGTGGCATTGTCTTACCCTAACGGATTCTTGTCCCTTTTGTCTCTTCAATAGCACTGACCTTACTTTAATAGTACTTGATTCTTTCCACAGCACTAAAATACACTATTTCTTAAGGTAAATTCATTATTTATTTTTCAAAATTAATTCACTAAACTATTTTTCCAAATTTATTTTTCCCAATCTCTACTTCCACTACAAAGCCATGCTATGACGGTTAAATTTCAGATATTATCTAGCATTGCAGGCGAGCCAACCACATTTTCGTTTTTACATAATAATAATAATAATAGCCTATATAATCAATAATTAACAGTAATTTCCTGTTATGAATTGCTCTTTTCCCAAGGAAGTCCTAGTAATATATTATTCCTAATTTATTTCGGTTATGTTTTGGTTATATTGGTTAGATGAATTTAATAACTACTGACTTCTAAAAACCCAAATTAAAGCGAAGTTCTAATAATTAAAAAGAAAAATTACAAAAGGCATATGAGTGTCTGTGTGTGTATATCTGTGTGGCGAATAAGATGTAATACTACAAACAGACCAGAACCTGTCTGGACCAAAGTGGAGTTTAACTATAAGAAAATAAAACTAATATATTATATACATGGTAATGCTATAATTGAGTTCTTAATGGAATAAACAAGTCTTCTTTAACCGGCTACCAGTGTTACTGGCTACCTTCATTGGTAAACTAGCCACTCCATTTATATTCGCAACGACAACTGTCAAATAAGTCCGTAAAATTTATACCGACATTTTTTTTAAAATGATAGGTTGAAAAATATGAGATCCTGGATTTGGGTTTAAAAAGATAATATCATAATTTTACAGAAGGTTTAAACTTTCTATTCAATTCATCATTTACAAAAAAAAATCAAGAAGGACAAATGTACAACAAATAATAATAATAAAATCTGGTTTGCACCCACACAACTTTCACATACTCCAGTTTCCAAAATTATGATTAACAAATTTTATAGTTAGTATACCAAATTTAATGAAATTCGTTGGTGTTTTTGTGGAAAAAAATGGCAAAAATTGAACAAACTGTTCAGTAAAAACGCACTTTCGGTTTACTAATTTTCTTGAAACTCGGAATTTTGGCCATCTATTTATTTCTAATTAATTTTCTTTGGATGATAGAATTGTATCATCAACTATGATAGAACTTTAGAGAAAAACATAACCCTACCCCTCCCCGAAAAATGCCCTTAAATTAATTTTCCCAGAGAAAATGTTTTAAATAAAAGTTGTAGATCTTTGTATGTTTAGTTTATATACCAAGTTTAAAGAAAATCGCCGGAGCTATTTTTTGAGAAAATTGCGAAAAAGTGAAAAAAAAAAAATCATTTTATAAAGTAATAAAGTAAACGCACTTCTGGTCATCCGATCTTTTTCAAACTCAGGAATTTCAACAACATATTTAATTCTAATTAATATTATTTAGATGTTAGAATTTGTCTAATAAACTGAAATAGCACTTTAGATGAAAACCTAACCCACCCTCTCGCCCCCAGAAGTGCCCTTAAATGAATTTTCCCGGAGAAATGTTTCAAATAAAAGTTGTAGCTCTTTGTGTGTGTAGTTGATATACCAAGTTTGAAGAAAATCGTTGGAGCAATTTTTTTTGAGAAAATCGCAAAAACATAAAAAAAAAAAAACTAGTAAAATGGAACTTCCGGTTGAGGAATTTTGACACATGATTCACTGTCGGATCGTATGGTGATAACAAAACGGAATATCAAGTTTGAACTTTCTACTATTTTTCGTTTTTGAGCTATGCTGTTCACATACACACACACACAGATCATTTGCTAAAAACCACTTTTTTGGACTCAGGGGACTTCAAAACGGATATTTCCGGTGAAAACTCCATCAATATTTCGGGCAAAATCCATCAACCGTAATTGCAACTTTACTGAGTGGTATTTTTTCAGATTTTTCGTAATGCTCCAATGATTTTCTTTAAACTCCATGTACTATCTACACATCCATAATTACCGTATCCCTTTTTTTTGACGTATTTTCCCGGGAAAAATGATTTTTTCCAAGTTCTAAAAGAAGTAGGGGAACATTTTCTAAAGTAGGTATAATCTTTTGAATTGTGCAAGATGCTATCACCATGGTGAAGCACATGGGAAAAATATAGGGAAATGGTGTTTCTCAAAGTAAAAAAAGTCCAAATAATAATTCGCAATACATGTCCAACTAGTACATTTAACAGTTACAGATAGACACCAGTGTCGAAACTTTCTCCATTGTACTATATGTACATTGTGTCTGTTACTTTTCTTTATATCTTCCACTAACACATGACATTTACACTGATATTTTTAACAGTCACTTAACAGAGAGAGAGATTTATTGTGAGCATTATTTTTCTTTTTATATAAAAAAACATAACTTGATGACTTGAATATTGTGATTTAAAAATTTCAAAGAGGAAAAAAAAAGTGCCCCCTTATTATTTGTATTTGTTTCCAATTAATTGCTTAATTGCTGCCAGCGGCTCATTCCAAGTTAAATACACCGGTTCTCGTTTGATCTCCGAAGTTTAATTAATTACTCTGAGGAGAACTTGCTTATGGACTCTAGGAATAGGGAGATATGCATCTTCTCGGACAGCCAGGCTGCACTGAAAGCACTGGGAAGCGTTATCCCGGCACAATAAAGTTCGGCTGGTATGGGTGCCGCGGCATAAAGGTAATGAACTAGCCGACCAACTGGCCAGAGACGGAGCGAATACTCCGTTTTGTGGGCCGGAACCTGTTCTGGGAATAGCCAGAAGTATGGCGAAGGCGTCTCTGAGAGAATGGACTCGGAGAGAGCACAATCGTCACTGGAGGCTAAGTACTGGGGCAAAACACGGCAAAATGGTCATGCCAGCGCTGTGCAGAAGAAGAACCAGACAGAGACCCTGGGTTTAAGCAGGTATCAAATTTGTCTGATGAAGGGCCTGTTTACGGGGCATAGTAGGTTCAAAAAATATCCGCACAAGGTGGGAATGGTTGAGGCGGATCCCTTATGCAGACTGTGTCAGGAGGGGGTGGAGAAGGCCTCTCACCTGTTGTTTGATTGCGTTAAAATCGGCACATTGCGATACGAGATCTTCGGCACGTTAAGACCGGAGGAAATCGTACTCCAAGAAGAACTCCAAGGAGGTGGGGAAGGTTCTGGATCTCATAAAGAGGGAGGGGCTTCCTCTACTAGGTGCTGAGGGGTTGGCACAATAAGCCTCAATGCGTAGGCTGCAGTGCCTGGGTTTAAGTCCCCCCCCCCTGTGGCATTCTAATTCTAATTACAATTAATTGCTGCCAGAAGCCCATACCACGTTAAATACACCGGTTCTTGTTTGATCACCGACGTTTAATTTATTACTCATTAATAGCTTTACTTATTTTTTACAATAAATTGCCCGCAAGGGGTATCTGTTGCATGCAGTTACTCCTGTGACGTAATGCCCTCACGCCTTACCACAGCTCAGTCAGTACTCCATGCACTTCGTCAGAACAGTACACAATGCACTTAAACTGCATACACCCTTCCACTTTACAGACAAGGACCAACACAGTCTCTATCGCTAGTTAATTGGCGTAAGCCAAGGGAGAAGGAAGGGATTAGCTCAGTGGTAGCTGGACTAGCAACGCGGAGGTCCCGGGTTCGAATCAGCAGCTGCCCTTAGAGTTTCTCTTCCTAGGAACCTCTACAACTCACTGTACGGTGATGAACAGTGTTGTCTGCAGCTAAAGAACACTGCTAGAAGGCCGGCATTGCACTGAGAAGGCTCCGGGGGGGAACAATAGATCTTTCAGGCCACAGTGCGATAATCCCCTCCAACAATCTACATCTACAATAAATTATTTTTAATATGAAAGGAATATACACAATAGTTTCTCGCCAAATGAACGGAAATGCATGATTTGAGTTCCTACAAACGAAAAAATTATTTTTAGTGAATTGTCTATGAGTAAAATGTGTGTCTCAGTGTATATGTGAACAATATATCTCAAAAACGAAAAATCGCAGATAGCACCATCTTGATATTCCGTTTAGGGGGGGGAGGAACCACCTATGGAATGAAATAAACATTCATTAACCGGAAGTGTGCACTTTATTGAGTTTTTGATGCAATTTTCGTGATATTTTCGTAAACATTTTCAATAATTTTTCTTTAAATATCATCTAACACTAAATTGATCTTTTAAGCTTCGGTGGTCCATGAAAAATATTTACGTTTTCAGATTAAAATCACGTCATTTGTATTAGGCTCTTCAGAATAGCATTGCCTTGAAATAAGCTCCTCCCAAAATTCACAGCCATTTAAGTGGAAGATGTCGGAGGATAAATGGTCCCGCCCTAGTCTGACCACACTGTTTCTTGCCGGTCAGTATTGCTTTGACATTCAAGGCGGCACTATTCTGAAGAAACCTATTGCAATATGGACGAACGTAGATCTTTAAAAAAGAAACCACTGAGGTGGTTACAAATTCGGAATCCTAAACGTTAAATGCACCACATTTATTTGAAACAAATTTGCAGAAAAAATTATGTTTTGGAAGGGTTCTGGGAGAATTTCAATCTTCTTTAAAGTCCAAAATGAATGGGCCACCTGTTTAAAATATGATATATATTAAAAGAAATTATTTTATTGGGTTCCGGAGATCTTTGACTTTAGATGTAGTGCTGACTTTGATGAAAAAGGTTTCTGTCGCATACCCCCCTAATTGTTTCAATTTGAATCATTTTGGTGTGAGTGACAGAACTTTAAGTTGAAGTCAACTTTCTATAACAACTAAATAAAACTCTGAGGATTGATGTAAATCCGAAAACGGACAAAAATAATAAAAAGAAACAACCTTACTTTGGATAAAATCCCAGAGGAAGTTAAATATTATGTTTTAGACCTAATGAGAGCCAAAATGCAAAACAAAGTTAAGTCAATAACATATATATTCAAAGTTGTTTGATTAACATAACAAATACATTCAGACTTTTAATTCAACATAACATTGACAAAGTCTTGTGTGTGCAAAAAGATTTTTTAACTGATTTCTCTTTGAATAATGTGGATTAGGTAACTTTTTTAAAGAGTTTAAAATACAACTTCCGTATTTAGCTAAGTTAAATATCTTAATAAATCTAAATTAAACGTAGAAAACTTGGACGAAATAAGTAATTATAAGTGGGCGTGGTTTCTACAGAGTAATGAGTAGAAACTGATGGGGCTATAAATAAGTCATGTCTCATTAGAGAGGCCTACAGAGAGAGAAAGCTAAGCTAGCAGCGCTACACTAGTGCGGTAGAAATGTGCAAGCACATTGTGTTGTGGTAGGTTGATTGTGAAGTCTGTATCAATCAGTTTGTTTGTATATACATATATATACACAAGAGTTTATATTTCTATTTCAAACATTCTCTTTAGCGTTCTCTCTTACACACACTCATTCATCTTTTGTGTTAGTGTGTCCTGTGTATACTTGTATTAAGACCTACTACTGTTAGCAGGATAGTCAGTCCGTCCTTTTCCCTCTTCAGATCCTTCAAGTTGAACACGCCAGCTATTAGTGAGTTATGTAAATACAATACTATCTACTAAATTTATCTGTCTAGCATGCTAATACAAACCGTGACATCCATTCAGACGTCCCTCAATCAACTAACTGGAATAATACGGCGCACCAATGTACTAAACCCCTCCTTCATTCTATCTAAACTAATCTACTCTTGCACAATTATTTCTCATTCCAAATCTAAACGTATTCCCAGTACTATTTAATTACCAATCTATTAAGCTAATGAACGATCATTTAATGAGGACATTTTATTGCTAGTGAAACATCAGAAATAAAATTATAACATTATTGAGATGTCGTGCACAATTTTTTCGGAGTTTTCATTGGGATTACATGTATTGAAGTTCTCTGTATATGAAAAAATCTGGTCTTCCCCTCACAATGCAATAAGACGACTCATCAACTGGTGGAATTTAAGAGAACTAAAAGATATATAAAAATTTCGACCGTTAAGAAAAAATGGCGATTAAAACTAAAGAAAGTAGCTTTAGTATGTTTCACTGACTAAAAGAATTTGTTGCAAACCACATTGATTTTCGATGTGTATAGTTTAGGACATAAGAGTCTCAAAAATTTGTCAAATAGTTTGTTCAGAAAGACGATTATTTCGATCATAAACTTGTCGAAGTGCACGATAAACTCTAATAACTGAACACGAATTTTGTTAATACATACTAATGGCGTAGATAATCAGAATTTTTATCTCTGTTTTGGATGCGCTTGGAGACATACACAGTAGTGTCAGAGAGAAATCGTTAGAATTGTTGACCGAACTGGTCAACTTCGCTGGTCTGCTTCTATGGTTTCAATCAACATATACAGGGTGTCCCATTTAAACACGCCACATTTGAAATAACTCTTAAACGAAGAAAGATATCAAAAATGTGAACATAATATCTCTTGAAGTATTTGCGCTCTAGTTTATGATGGTGTTAATGTAATTTGATTTTATTGCCGCCTTACACCTTAAATCGGTGATTGAAAGTTGCGATTTATTTTTCACCCCCAATGTTTTACTACTGTATTGAAAAAAAATAAAGAATAATGCCGTTAATTTCACTTCAATATTTCAAACCGTTGCCGAGATATTCAATCATAAAGATTAAATTTTCGTCGTTTTTTTCCTATTCCTTTGTTTCATAAACTAAAATTAAAAGCGGATTTTCTTATTAATTTCTAATAAATAAGAGAGTTCAAATGCTGACTGACAACACTTAAAACGTATTTTAGAACCATAAGGGACTAATTCAGGTAAAACATCATTAAAACGAAAACAATTTTCCAGTTTATTTACAAAAATCTATAAAAAAAATATTTCCTATTTATTCAAAATGACCTCCTCGGCTTAACCGGCACAAGCGCAATCGCTGCCCAACAGATGAAGTTACAAACCCTATCATGTCTGCCAGAATTGCTAAGCAGGTTTGGATTAAGTCTTCTCTAAGTGCTTCTGGAGTTGTTGTTTCCCTTACATAAATTTTTTCTTTGAGATATCACCAAAGGAAAAATTCAAGAGGGGTTAAATCTGGCGATCTGGAAGGCCAGCTTACCGGTCCCTGTCTCGCGATCCAGCGGCTACTGAACATCTCATTCACTTTTCTCCTCGCCAAATCGCCAGATTTAACTCCTCTTGAATTTTTCCCTTGGGGATATCTCAACAATAATTCAATGGGAACCAATAAGTAATTTTTGGAAACCAACAACTCCTGTACCGGTGGTTTTGTATATCGATTTCTATGGTAGTAAAAATCAAATATCAGTGGAGCTACAGCGATAACAACCATAATAGGTATCTACAAACATAAAGGATACTTCACTATCCGGCAGTTGGACATATAGGTAAGGTCTCGAAGCCCACACATGAGGTATATTACAAAATTAAAAACAAAAAGTCTCTAAGTTCTTATAGTATCATGTAATATACCTATTTTAAATAGGCTGGGTAATGGACAATAACCTTGGGCGTAGGCCCTTAGTTAATTTAAAACCGTTTGAAACCGTCCAACCTATTTTTATTTTAGACGCACATCCATCAACATAAAAGATCTTGAATTACAAGAATTATTGTTTTCATTTTCTAATAAATAAACGCATTGTGAAGAATTAATTCTTTAAATTAATAAATAAACGCATTGTGGCTGGTTGCCGCGCATATTTTCCGAATGGAAAATTATTCAGGTCATCTCTTCTATCAAAAACGATGAAAATAAAATTATATAAAACCCTTGTAAGTCCCGTGATTACTTAATGCTGCTTAAATGTGGGTGCTGAGTGCTATTAGTCGCCGAAAGAAAGGTATTAAGAAGGATATTCGGCCCGACCCTGGTTGTGGGTGTCTCGGAAGCCCAGGAAAAATCACCAGTTAGCGGGGAAATGTTCAATGAGATTGATATGGTTCGCATCATCAAATTAAGGCTCATCAAATATGGCTGGGACACGTCCAGTGAATGGATGAGGAGCGGATGCCGAAAAAGCACTTATTCTCGTCAATGATGGGTCCAGAAAAAGGTGGATCGATGATGTAACGTCTAGCATTGGAGCTGTTGATACCCACAACTGGAAACAGAAAAAAAGTTATCGAAGAGGCCAGGGCCCACATCGGGCTGTAGAACCACTTAGTATTGTTTTAATACCAGCATCTACCTTGAAAGATTTCAAGGCAGACCTTACAACTTCATACGAGGAACATTATCGTAAGACGTTTCACAATGTCTACGAACAATAAATGCGTAAATTCTGTCTGAATTTTTAGTTTAGACTTTAATATTAATTCCTACTTTATTTTCATTTATTTTTTGGTTGAGTTTAAGAACAGATTTTTCTTTATTGTATTTAAACTTGGTTTGCTTCTTTCCCCTTTATTATTGGGTGTTCAGAAAAAGTGGCACAGAGGCAGAAGTAGTGCTTTATACAAATAAATTTCTTAGCTTTAATAAAAAAAATTTTTTTATAATGAAAAATACTTTGTAAATATGTTTAAAAGAGTAGTTAGGAAGAAAATTTGCGCAATACGCAATACTATCGGTCTCATTATTAAGACTAAGTCATAAAAAGAGCTATACATACAAAACATGTTATAACATTTTTCAAATAATTTATTTTAGTATCTGATAATTTTTTTCCTCTCGAGCAATTTAGTTTTTTCTCATTAGTTCTAAGTATGCCCTTTATTTTCCCATTTATCGTGGGGCATATTTAGTAGAATGATTAAACTAGACAACTGTAAAGTGCATTCTACCGTTAAAAAAAAAAAACAACAACAATTAGAATAATCTCACTCGAATGGAGCCGCAAAGACAAAAGACCAAAAAAAAAGAAAAAAAAGAACATCTATAAACAAACTAAAATAAATAAAAAATGGGTGAGACCTTATTATTTCTAGTCCAATGAAGTTGTTTAGTCCAAATACTATGGCCCACAGGGATATTGACTAATTACGGCTCTATAGCTTACTTTAATCTTAATTATGAGTTAAAAAGATAAATAATTCTTATATCTTTTACAAAAACTAATTATCTAGAAAGATAATCAAATGAGTGCCCTGGAAGTAGTGAGATCGGCCCTATTATACTTTTTAAGAAGAGGGAAAACAGTGAGTTTGGGGGGACATTCGTTGGAACCATTACCAGAAGGAGAAATAGGAAATGATTTCAGAATCTGGCTCCTGAATGAAAAAAAGAAACAACTGGATCAGGATCTGTTACTGCAATGGAAATCTCGCTGGTCTTACTCTCAAAAGGGGAGGACCACCTACAGGTTTTTGCCGGACGCGACAATGGGTAGAAGAATAGTCCCCACAGATTTTTCTTACGCGGTCTCCAGGCTAGTGACAGGCCATGGGCAAATTAAGGGAAAGTGGTATCAGATGGGTTTGGTAAGTGATGGTTGCTGTCGTTGCGGTGAATTAGAGACCGCCGAACATATTATTTTTGAGTGCATCTGTTATGAGGATCTCAGGGCAAAATTATGGAGTGCAATAGGCTATCATGTTTGCATCGATAATGATACACTAACCCTATTGCTGGAAAATATTAGTGCATACGATGCCTTTAAACAGTTTGCAGAAGAGGCTCTAAGACGCGGTGCACTGTGGGGTGATTTTCGAGGGTAGGCGGAGTGAAAGTGGGAATATTAATAATTTATTGGATGACTGTGGATTGAATGACATAGATTGGGTAGTTGTCGAGTTTTTAGCGGGCCTCTCAGGAATATCGAGTACTAGAGGTCAATTAGGATAGGAATTTTGTCTGCATGCGTGAAGTATGAATGTATTTATTGTTTGAATGAGTATGAATGCGATGCAGTTTGTTAGGTTGTTAGCTTGTTCTGCAAAGGTAGCATAAATTCTTTATAATTTAGGAAAGGTACTTTGTTGTGCCCTTCCCTCATATATTCTTGCTTGGGAATTATTCTTGTTTCGGGATCATTGGGGATGAAGTGTAATCATTGGGCTGTTATGAGCGAGAGCTCGGGAACGGCCCATACGGTGTGCGCGTAAAAAAAAAAAAAAAAAAAAAAAAAATCAAATGAGTGCAAGTTATGAAAAGAATAAACGACATCTTTGGCAATACATTTGTAGCCACAAAAGGTGTGCCAATAACATGGAATCAATCCCCATATAACACTTGAAATTTAATGCCACAAATTTCGTAGAATTACCAATCAATTTTTTTTTCTGAATAATTTTTTAGTTATAAAAAAAAAGAAAGGTTGAAAGTTCTGTACTGATGTAAAAGAGGTTTGAGAAATTCCAAATTAATGTTATAGCAAGCAAAAACTATTCTCATTACTTCGAAAGAAAAAAAAAAATGTAATTAATTATTTGTTTTAAAAAATGTACGCAACATCTTTGTTTAAGAATGTTTATTGAACAACTTTAAAGAGATAAAAAAAACAATTAAGCAAAATTATATAACTGAACAAGTAATCTTATTTAAAAAGGAAAACATCTTAACAATTAATTACCGAAAAAAATAAATAAAAAAATCACAAAGCGAAAACTTTTTAAATCAAAGTTTATTTATAGCAAAGAGGTTTACAAAAGGAATTTTACAGTTCTATCTTGTATTATAAAATATATAATTACACACATACAATCACATAAAAAAAAAATAAACAAACATGATGAAAGAGTATTACTTAAAATGATTAGCGTGTGTGAACGTACAAAACTAAGTAAATAAGGGGTGGTGGTTACTGGAGGAGGAGGAGTAGGAGCTGGAGATCGTATAGTAGAGATAGGGTTGAATATAGAAATAGATAACATGTTCAAGTTTCATGAAGAAAAACATATTATTGTGGTTTTTAGTAAAGTGGTAATTAGTGAAGAGTTATACGGTGGTGCCATCTTCAAGTAATTAACAGGTTTCAAACATACCGCCAGGCAGTGTCGCTTGTTTTGGTATTGAAGAATCTAGTTCTGGATGGGCAACAACTCTTTGCTTTATTCTCACCATTAATGTAACTGGCTCTCTTATTGTACATGAAAATAAATAAATAAACGAAATTCTTTATTTTTTATTTTATTTTTATAAATATTCATTTTAAAGTTGGGCGATTTGCTAAATGTTGTGATTAAAAAAAACTTTAGACTATTAGTATACTGAAAAAAACAACTAATAATACTACGAAAATACTGATAATATAAATTTATAAAATTGAATATTGTACATTCTTATTAAATACATAATAAAATCAAAAAGGAATTAAATACTGGTTGAAATATTTGGTACTATACATCTGTTTCGTATATATTTCAGAGTTGCTTGATATTTGGTGAAGATATTTTTACTTCACAATATAAAGTATATAAAAATGGTAGAGCGCGATTATAGACAGAAACTGTTATAAAATGTATTTCATTTAATGATTTCTTTTAAAAGACCCATATTTTAGATCTATTTGCCTGATGGGTTCTTTCGTCAATTCTCCCCTCACAGGGGACAGTGAACTGAAGAGATCTTTAGGTAAGAAAATTTAATGACATTATTGTTGGATTCGAACCAGGGTACCCTCTTGTTCATTCTTCTTCCTAGTATGCCACCATCAAGCTAATAATCACTCCTGGTTTTTCGTGTATTATTTATTATTTTATATGTATTAATGATTTTTTGTTTACTAGTACTGAAAAAGTTGTAGTCTGGAATTGATGATGATTGATGCTTCATCCTCAGCAAACTTTCGAATTTTCTGTTATGAGTTGACCAGAATTTGTATAGAGAAAGCCAAATCTAGGCAAAATTAGAAGATTATTAGACACCCCCCCTTGAGAAATAACTATACATTATGAGAAGACGAGAACGTATGGTATCAGGAACCGAAAAGGAGATTTAGATGTGATGGGTAACAAAGGCAAAAAAAAAAATTGATATCCTCAAATATTTAGATTCAGTACTGAAGGCTGGAAGCGAACAGAAGTAGAGAAAAAGCAAGGAAGGTAGTGAAATAAAAGAGTATCAAAAGAAAATAACAACTCCTCCCACATTTTAGGACTACTTACGTATGGTTTCGTAATTTAAAGCAACCCATACGAAGCATGACAAAAGGAAGAATAGTAGAAATGGATTATTGTAGAAGTTGTTTAAAGAAAATGAGATGAGATAGAGTCTAATAAATACAGAAAACCAGTCAGAAAATTGAATTGGCAGAAATACGTCAGAGAGAAAATTAAGATTGTTTGACCATCTAAGGAGAATGTCAGAATACCCCTTCACCGGATTTGGCCAGAATTAGTTGGAAATTGGAAAGAGGTAAAGAGGTAAACGGAACAAGAAGGTTGGACGAGAATAACGACGAACAAAGAGACTGCCAGAGAAATACTATATGGAGACTGTCATGAACTAGTAAATTAAGTAAAGTAATGCCTATTTTTCCAGGCGGGCTTAACGTCCAACTACCAAATTAGGTGTCGTGGACGTGGGGCGGAAGCACATACTTTACTATTAACATTTTTAAACGAATATAAAATTTAGCAGTTATATGGGACTCGAACTGGGGATCTCCCAGTTACAAGTCCATGCTTATAACCACTACACCAACACCCGACTCAGCGCTACACGACTCAGAAGACTCGCCAAAACGTGTATTTCCGGTAAAAAAATCAATATTGAAAATTTGTTTATTGACGATAGCAATACTTCCTCTCTTACCAGCAAAATAAAAGAAAGTAAAAATTATAATACCCATATCAAGGAAAGAAATAAAGGAGTTCTATGTTTTTTTTTAGAGAGTTTAGGATAGAATTGTAACGGAAGTAAGTTTAGGCCCTTAATGATAACTATCCGGTTTTTGTCGGTGGAAGAATTTCACCTGAAACAGAAGAGATATTACAGGTAGAATAGGGAAAGAGGTGTATTATATACATTAGCATTCTGGCGACTAACTGTCAACATCCACCAGATCTTCCAGACCTAATTATTTTATCATCACCGGTACAAATGTCCAAGACGTATTTTTCCTTTCCCTTCACTAGACACAATATATATTATATATATATATATATATATATATATATACGGACACACACAACACACACACACACACAAGTTTTAATGTTGCCCAAGAATTACTACAACCCGATAATGGTAGTAACTGACGGGGCCATTTCATGATGGCGCTAACATCTAATTTAGATAGCATCTATCCACACTTGTAAGCCCATAGTACTTTACACTTTTCTATTCTATTTCCATTCTAAAACATGTTTTGATTGATTAATTTTGACAACATCATTTTTAACAACAAAGATGTTAACAATTATTTCAACTTCAATAGGCGCTTCACAAAAACAACTTAAATTTAATTTTCAAATCTTTTTTTTTTTTTCATTAAAAAAAAAGTGAAAGGCAAATATTTCATCCATTCCCCCCACCTTCTAACGATATTTATTTCCTGAAATAAATAAAATTAAAAAAAAATCCGTTGTGAAACACTCACATGACTTTCTCTTACTACTGTTAATACGATTATAGTATAAAATAACAAATTGTCTTTGTTATTACATTATAGTCCAGAAGAAAGCGTTAACAACATTGAACCAAACTAATGTAACATTTTAAAGAAGCCTGTACATGAAAAACCAGGATATAGTTACTTTTACGTAACTGTTCCTCTGAATTTGAAACAACAGAAGGGATTAGACAAGGATATAGTTTAAGTCCTGTGTTGTTTGTTTATTTGGTGCTGGATCTTGCTCTACAAAAAAAAAGCTAAAGAAAATTTGCGTCTCTTTTAAATTAGGTCACGGGGAATATGCGACCAAGAGAGTATTCTATTCTGGCTTTTGCAGATCATATTGTTGTTCTGGCAAATAACGATCGGGACCTTCAACAAAATTTAATAATTCTTCAATCAGAATAACAAAAGATTAATAAGTTCCTAAATCCAGTAAAGATAAAGGTAATGAGGATTCGTAAATTCTCTAAATGGATCATGAGAATGATGAACAAGTAGATAATTTTAATTGTCTTGGTGCCCATTTAATCGAGAGCGGCTATATAGATAGTGAAATAGTGGGAAGAATCGGAGTCGCTAGCAGGATGTTCCATGCTTTAAGAAGAGGAATCCTCAACAGAAGAGAGGTCAGCAAGGAAACAAAGATGGAAGTATACCTACCTGTTCTTCAATATTCCTCCGAATCCAGAGCATTGGCTTCTAAACATAAGAAACAAATCCAGGCATTGGAAATGAGATACTGAAGGAAAGACAAAAAGAGATAAGGTACGGAATGCAACCATTAGATCCTGCCTGAAAGTTAAGTCAGCTGAAACCATTCTGGAGGAAAATAAACTCAGCTACTTATTAAGGACTTATTAAGGAAGCCATTGGGCCACTTATTAAGGATGGAAGCGGAGCGCCTGGATAGTAAAACTTAGGAAGCCAAATGTAGGCCCAAACTCACCTAGAGGGAGGGGTCTGAGAGGCGTTCAGTAAAAGGAATAGAAGGAAAACGGAGGCTTCTGATTATGATGATGATGGTTCAAAATTAAATGGAGAAAGCGAATGTGACGATGATCCTCAAATTAATATTGAGTTTATATGCAGATGGTCCAAGTTAGCTAGTAGTCATTTATGCGAAATAGTTGCGATTTTAAAAGCGAACATTCATGCCTAAATCTTCTCCCTCGTGTTATGATATTTACAGACAGTTTGAGTACACAACAAACAAATTTCAGCATCTTCAGCAATAGGTCCAGAAGAAAATTACACTCGACATATACAGATATATGGGCAAATTAAAAGAAAGTAGTACCTAGTTCAATTCGTAAGAGGAAGGGCGCATGTAGGCATTTTGGCCAATAAGAGGGCAGATCCGAATTCCGGATTCCGAATTTAAAGCAAATCGTTGAAGTCATATTCGAGAAAATTTCAAAAAATCTCAGAAACGTTCGTAGAAACGTATTCTGTCGACGTTTCTAAATATTACAATTTTAAAGACAGTTTTTTTCAAATGGCGTATTAATTAAGAGAGAGTCATGTGAGTGTTTCACACCAGATTTTTTTTGTTTTGTTTGTGGGAGCCTACAGCTCAATGTCAGGCTCTGCGCAATATTGTCTGAACGAATAAACACAGACCGGAAGACGTAATATACTGGGAAAGCTCTGGCGGATGGGGAGTAGATCTTTCAGTACGCAGTGCAATATACGTCTCATATGTATATATATAATTAAATGATTTTTCCAAATAATATTAAATAGAAAATCATGTTATAATATTCATCACAATGTAGAAATATTAAACAACAAAAAATTATACTAAATGTTAACAAATATAAGCAATTAATGAATTGATACAATTGGAAGACTGAATCTGAATAGTTAGATAAAGTGGATGCAATATTTCATGACTAACTTCTATACTGGGTAAGTAGTGATTAAAAAGGCAGTGTACAAGATACAATCAACAAAACTCCGGTTGTCTTCAAGTTCCTAGCTTGGTGTTTTAGAAAGACCAATGGCTACCGGAGAACGAAGGCGTTAAGATTTAGTCTTTTCTTTTTATAGTTTCAAAACAGCTACCCAGCTTACTCTCTAGTTGAGGGCTATTTTTTTCTATAAATATATATCCAAACAGACAATCTTAACAGGCTAAGGTACAAATTAATAAGTTGAGATAAACTGAAGGTTGTATAATGCTGCCACTGACAGTAGAATACTCCCAAACACACACACACACACACACATACACACACAGATTCATATACATACTACATATTTATGTACACTTATATATGGTTCGAATAGAGAAGGATGCTGAGAATGTCGGAGCGGGTTCTTAAAACTCCCCGAGACAGCTTCCCTAAACAAATCTTATCTTCAGTGTTGCGTGGGAACACAGAAGCCTACCTAACCTGGTAATACCCTCGGGGTGAACTTGTTTCACTCAATGATACCAAACCATGAATGATATGCATACTTTTTTAGATAAATATCAAAAAATATACATCTGACCTGCGATTATAATAATGGATAATATCTCTCTAATTATTATTTATATTATTATTATTAATTTTTTTTTTTTTTTTTTTTTAGATTCAACTTATAGTGGGCTTTCGTTTATATGATTAAAATATTATTAATCACATATTTTATTAAACAGTTTTTTTTTTTCTTTCAATAAGAATGAACGCACAAATTTTAAAAAAGCGAGAGAGGCAGATCTACTTATTATAAAAAGACCGCCGTTATAATAAGTTACTTTCCATTATCAGCAAGTTAGAGCAACTATATTTCAGATGGTAGATTATTTTATCTTCATCCTAATATATTTTGCAATAGATTAATGTTTAATTTGAATAGTTTAAAATAGTTGATCTTACGATAAGAATACCAGGGTATGGAAAATTTATATTGAAGCAAGCGGAACCAGCTCAAAAATATTAAAATAGAATAGAATAAAAGCGTAGGGGAACGGGCCTCATTCCACTGCGGCCTATAAAACGAGGTCTATTATGGATCCCCTGAAATTGTAGCACTTCCCCCAGCTTCCCCCTCCTAATCAGGCCCAGCAAAGCTGAGAGCGGCTCCGTCATGAAGCTCATAGCTTCGAGATTGCCTGTGCCTGGTTGAAGAAGCCTTGTCCTCGCCTGGCCGGCACACTCGCAAAGGATGTACACCGGCGCCTCTTCTTCAGCCTTGCAGAATCGGAATACCGGGCTATCTGCAAGTTGTAATTGGTGCTTGTTCAGCCTGCAATGCCCGGTTAGTAGACCCAGTATTTAGCCTTATATCCCTTCGGCTATGGCTCAGTAGATCCCTAGTGAATTTAGGCAAATGTCTCTTAATAAAGAGTTTTGCCTGCCTCTGTCCTGGTGTTCTCACCCACCAAAGCAGACGCTGTACTTCTATCCAACCTTGGATAGAAGATTGAATTAGGCTCCTGGACAAGCCGCAGAAGGGTTCGGGACCTATGAAGATATGGGTATCCGCCCTTTTCATTGCCCAGAAACCCTCAAAAATATTAAGTTTCAAAAACTATTTCGATGTTGAAAATAGAGGTAAAAAAAAGAAAAAGAAATTAGGTTTGAATCTTCAAAGTTCAAGGCAAATATCTTAAAGTCAGCTATTTAATCAGGATGCATTTGATAATGACTAAACTTAATGCCATCTCATTCTATAAAAGTCCTAGGTAGTTTTATCAGGTAAATAACACAATAGCATTTTAAAACACATCAACAGAAATCAATTTTATTATTAAAATAAGACATAACGAATCTTAAAAATGAGGCATTAACAAAGATGGTATAAACTGAATCCTAACATATATATAATCATTCTGACAACAAATTCTGAATTGAAAATATTACTTAAGAGAACTAATTAAGGCCATTGCCTCTTCGATCCAAAATTCCATCATAGTAGCTGAAGTGGTGGGGAATAATTGGAAACACAAGTTATGTAATTCAATCAACAGTCATTTTTACAAACGCTTAAATAAAACTTTCGACATAATTTTTTAGTACAGTTCAAATTATTGAGCAGAATTAAGATTTAGTTGTTAATTAAAGGAAAGCTGTTAAATTTTAATTCCTCCAGTTAGATCGACAAACTACTTAGTTTAAGATATTCTTGAATGGGGAATATGCCGAATGCTATGATAGGCACTGGAATAACTAGCCCAAATGGAAGTTTAACAGACGTAGCTAGTCGTCTAGTAATAATGCAAAACAAATAAACATATGGAAATCTTTAATTCTCTCTCTCTCTCTCTCTGACAAATTACCTGCAAACTTGGAATCTTTACTAAATTTAATTGACTTCAATTTTTCATGTATTGTATTGAAAGTGTAATGGAATACACTGATACGTGACTTGCCTGCAACAAAAATCATAAAGTACTGCCCACAGTTCAATATGTCACATGAGGCATGACAAATCCAACCGCTGCCACCAAATGAAGGGGTGTTTTTACGGGTGGGCACAGAAAAAATGAAGTGATAAAATGTACACTGAATGTTTATGTTTGTTTGGATAAACGGAGTGATGCAGTACTGATATAAAAAGAGTATGTAGCGTGAAAGAATGACAGATTGAACCAGTAGAGCGTTGGTGATGATATTTTCTTGATGGTTGTGAGTACAGACTAAATTACAGACTTGAATGAGTATCGGTAGCGTTTATATATGTGTAGTGGAAGAAAGAAATGAAAGAAAATAAGAATTTTGAAAATTGTTTAGTGAAATAATTTTGTTCAAATAGTGTATTTTAGTGAAGGGGAAAGAGCCAGGTACTATAATTTAGGTCAATACTATTGAAGAGACAAAGGGACAAGAAACAGTTAGGATAAGACAATACACTCCCTCCAGACATATCAGCATTATTTGAAAAGATTTGAACTAACAATTAAAAGGCATTCCAACTAGAACATTTGATTCAGGAATCGCTATCTTAAATTCAGTGCCAGTTATAGAGTTTAGCATTTGTTCTAGATAAACAATTGATTTAATAAGCATACGGTTGTGATTTTGTAAAGTATTTAAATTCTTTTAGAATTTAATATATTTATTTCAAAAACAGTGGTGATCTCTTGATTATTTTTTAATACTTCTATCTCTATCTTAAACACACAAAAGCCCTTTACAAAACCGCTCACGCCACAATCTATCACTACCACGAGTACACTATCACCAACTACATTTCATATGATTCTTAACTTCTCCTTTTCCTTTCTGTTTAGCTCGGGTGTTCAGTAGGCAGAACTCGATCTCTCCTACGGTTAGAAATTTGAATCGTTAGTGGTACGGAGGTATGTGGGTAGTGCCATATGATTTTGCTGCAGGCAAAGAACCCACCAGCAATCCATTAAATAAGTAATACAATTTACTTTAAACCATCACTTTAATTTATAACTAGCTCATTTTAAAGGCAACCCAATTAAATTGCAAAAGAGGAGTATTCTTCGATGAAAGTGCGTCTATAATAAATAAAAACAAGCCTTTCCTCAATGGACCGCCTGTTCGATGGTTTACCGAATACAATAATATATTGTATAATAATACAACATTTAATTGTTGCTTGTTTTTTTTTAATTTATTAGTTTAAAGAACTTTTATTGTTTAATGTATTTTTATGAAAATTTTCCTGAACTGTCAGAATTGGTCCTTAAGAAGCTGCGAGTTAAGAAACACTATATTATAGAATATTCTGATACAAATGGGCAAATTTTAATTAATCAGAGCCACTTCAATTATACGTACCTATGTGATAATCAGAAGAATGTCACCTGTATTAACGCTATAACAATTAAATCTTCAATGGACTCCAATTAAAATTTCTGAAAAGGTATTACAAAATTCAAAGGGACTAAACTTCACCAATATTACGATAAAAAGTTAGCCACTCACACACGACATTCAGAGGCCCGCCCACACATTTTTATTTTTTAGTGTTTCCTGCAGTTGGACTTCGTATGACCGAAAAATCACCACAGAAAGGCGTAGGTGTAAAAAAAGAAACTATACGGCTGAAACATGGGGTGTCCTTTTTTTTTTTTTAAGTCTGTTAGGGCACTGGCCTATAATATTCCTGATGCTTTTGTCCGAGAGAAGACGACATTTAAAAGACGTTTTTAAAAGATATACAAGGACAAAACTTTATTTCTTAACTTTACTGTCATATATTGATTTACTAAGTAGCCTGTCATACGAGGCTCTTATATTATTATACATATAAAATATAGAATCGTCATAATCATCTAATTTAGTAGAAGTTTCGAGTTTTTGTTAAAAAAAAAAAAAGAAGATGTAAGTTAGGGTCATTTTTTTATTTTTTTTTTTGTTTTAATAATGTGTCATGTGCATAGCATAAAAGGGGGTGAACTAATTTTATAGTGCAAGTGTGTAAAACAGTCGGTTGTGGGTAAAGCGATGTGATTATTATTAGTAACTATGGTGGAAGAGTTGCGTGTCAGTTGTGGCAAGAACAAATGTGTGATAATAAGGCCACTCTCTCTCTCTCTCTCTGTGCAGACACTTCACATTGTACACCCATTCTACTACGCTACTGTCACTTAATATGACTTTAATCTGCTCCATACTGACGCCGTCGCCAACGTACATCTACCAACTACCTTTAGCCCGACAGCAGGCCTCCTGGTTAACCCCCCCCCCAACCTCACCCAGAAAACCAGTAGGGGTGTTAGATCTGTTTCCCATCGTTAGAAGAGGCATTCTGCCGACACCCAACATGTGACGCATTTAAAAATCCATCAAGCTATATGATGATGAGATAAATGACATCTAGCTGATTGTCAACTAGCGTCTCTAACGGATAAAATTAGCAAAATGATCTTAAACCTTGGGATATGGTCTCTTTTTACAACTTATTTTTTATAAATTCCATTTCATCTCTATTACTCTATTAAGTTGAGTATTGTTAACTTTATAGGTACAATAACATGATAGTTGTTTAAATAATTATTATGACACATAATTATATACAACCAACATGTGTCGAGTGTAACAGAAACATTACATTGAAGTGAACTCTCTACACGAACTTGGTGAATTTGCTCTGGCGATGGATGAAAATCCGAAACCGGTCAGGAAGAAAATAAATATGTATGCTACGACGGATAAAATACCAGATGTTATCATCCAGCATTGCGGATTCATCCACATATTTAGTAATTATTTAACTAAGTAAACATCTTTTAAGTTGCAACTCAATTTAATGTTATAAACCTCTTATTGTTCCAATGTCCAAAAATCCGAAATATTAGCTACAAATCGAAGCCATTAAATCACTTTTGGGTTAAAGCCATAATTTTCTATATTCTTTTTAATAGAATAACTCTCGAAATAGAAAAATTAAATAGTGGATGATATATGTTGAACTGGGTGGTTCACCATAATATTCGAGATCCTATCCAACAGATGGTGTCCATGAATCCATTCTGGTCTCTATTTTTTCCTCACCCGATTTCGAGCACTGGCTGACATACAGTTTTAAATATACAATTCCATTTACATATTTATATAAATGTTTTTATTTGTACACTCCTTTTAATTTTTTTTTTTTTTCAATCAGACGGCCTTAATTCGATCCCAAGATATTTCGTCTCAATAATTCACAGTCTATTCAATTTTCCTTCCGCAGACCTCTTTCCATCATCTCCTCCTTTATTTCCACCTATCGACTGGAACATACTGGAACAGTTTCTTCGGCCATCTTGCAAGTTTCTTTAGGTTAAATTCCATATCATAAGGTTCCGAAGCGATGACAAAACCTGATTCTTACTCGCCTACTCCAACCGACATAAAACAGCTCCGAATTGTTCTTGGTGAAGAATTGGTTACTGTGTCTCTCAAAATGAAATCCAATGACATATTTACTCGATGTCTAAGAAACTTGATGGTCTACGCAAGACCAAACCCAATGATAACGTGCAATAGGAGGAAAACCACATATAAATCATGCATAAATTTTAATTTATCACTAGCGCTTTTCAGAAATTTGTGTGAATTTTCTTTCGAACCATTTGATTTTCATAGGCATGGAGGTTAGGGAGAGGATAAATGCTAATAACCGGTTGAGCAAGGACTTCCTCAACAGTAAAGAGAAAACCAAACAGCCAGTATAAAGTTCAGCGTTTCTTCCGGGGCGGGTGTTGGTGTAGTGGTTATGAGCATGGACTTGTAAGTGGGAGGACCCCAGTTCGAGTCCAGCGTATAGCTGCTAAATTTTATATTTGTTTAAAAAAAAAATGTTAATAGTAAAGTAGGTGCTTCCGCCCCCGTCGACGACACCTAATTTGGTAGTTGGACGTTAAGCCCGCCTAAAAAAATAGACATTACTTTACTTTACTTATACTTTAGTTCGGCGTTTC
The DNA here is from genome assembly GCA_011037195.1 of Triatoma infestans. NCBI lineage: Eukaryota > Metazoa > Arthropoda > Insecta > Hemiptera > Reduviidae > Triatoma > Triatoma infestans. The sequence continues at coordinate 177,737 of JAAEAF010004136.1, forward strand.
TTCCCTTCCTCACATACTCATCGGAGTTATGAGTGGCCATAGAGTGGCTGAGGCACTCTAAAATTTTCCTACAGGGCTCCTCAAAGACTCGCACAAACTATATCCTCGGCAGAAAGAAAAATGGAGCTAAGGTGAATCACTGCACTAGTTTGCAGGGCATTGCCTTTCAAGGAAACAACTCTCTGCGAACCCACTTTCCAGGAAATGCGGGTAAAAGGATGAGACACCGTTTCACCTTCTTGGAGAGTGCGAGCATAGTGCTCGCAGATGATTCCTGAAATTTTGTGTCCACAATTTGGAACCGAAGGCGGGATCAAGAAATTTCACTCGCCTCAGCCCTAGCGTTTTTTAATGATACAGGGCTGATGTGAGGCCTCTTTACGGTGTGCACAGTGGGCCCAGTTGAGATCTAAGTGCTAAACCTCCTTTTGGAGGCCCCAAGTTTCTAGATTAGATTAGGTTACTCATTGGAGTTACTGGACATTGAATAAGAAACATAAAAGACAATTACAGATTACTGAGAAGAGATATTTGAGAAAGATTAAAAGTAAGACTAGACAAGATAGAGTTGCAATACCATACAGTAAGGGTCAGCCTAGGAGTACAACCAGCGAGAGAAGATAGAGTAGAATAGATTACGTTGGTTTGGGCTTACGAGACAAAGAGGAAAAGGCAAGCTGCGGATAAGATGAGAGAAAGCGGATGAAGGAAACGTACGAAAAGAGAGGAATCACATGAAGGAATAGGAAAACGGTTGGTGAAAAATAGAGAAGAATGCAAGAAATGTGTACAGGTCACACGAGGCCCGAAGACTACAGGTAGACAAGACCTATGATCAGATAATGATGATAACGACCAATTAATTTAATTAATAATTTTCATAAAAACTCCAGAAATTCTGATCTCATTTAACTGTGTTTATTTTGAAATAATATGATTAATATTAGAAGATTAAAAAAATATTATACACTTCAAAATTTAATGCAAAATATTTGGGTCCGGTTTTTGTCCATTAATTTATATTTCAAATCAGAGTAAAAAAAAAAGTGAAATTTGTTAGAAAATTTATAAATAAGTTGGTAAATTGGTTCTACAATAAATTGTAGTAGAAATGGGAAGATAATGATGCGAGTTGATGACATACAACATATAAAAATATGAATGAAAGTGTTTCAAGAGTGTGAGAATGAATGGATGG